>JAJEKB010021763.1:0-105246 GCA_022393335.1 Macrotrachela quadricornifera | reverse complement strand
GTCGTGATGTGCCCATTCTATAACAACCAATAAAAAATTCTATAATAGGAGAAGAAAAAAAGAGAATAAATTCTTACATTGCGCCTTGTGAGCACAAATAAAAGTCAAATTGTGATGGATGAGTAATACTCTGATCAATGACAGTACCCGCTTGAACATTCATTGTTTGTTTACCATCATACAGAAAGAAACGCGTATTATGACGCTTCTTTACAATAATAAATATTAGACCCGGCAATCGTTTGTTACCATAAACAACTAATTAGAATAAAATAATATCTTTTTTAGTTTTATTTTCTTTAATATATTACTTTGACATGCTGTTTTTATTTTTTTAACTTCATTATCAAGCACTTTTTGATAATGTCCTTCGTCTACACCATCTCGATAAAAAACAAGTTTATTTGGAAGACGACCACCACATGTACGAGCAAATACTTTCAACAAATCTTCAACCATTTTATCTAAATCTTTAATAACTTCTACTGAACAACGTCCTCTTTTGGGATATTCTAGAGCAAAGAACAAATAAAGATTAAAATTGAAGAATAAATAACATACGTTCGCATATTCGTGCAGCATATAAAGTATTAGTTGAATCACGTGAACCAACAACTGCTGCTATTGATGGACGATCAGAAGAACAAGTTGAATGAGTGACCTAAATAAAAAATTTTTGAAATTTATAGAAAATAATATTCGTACTCACATCTGCTCCGAAAAACATAAATAAATCTTCATTTGAAGAATGATTTAAAGCCGATTTTATATTAACTACACTGTTAATACCTCCTAGTTTTGCATTAATTTTTTGACTAATATTATCCACATCTAAATCATATCAAATGAATTATACAAAACAAAAAACTGTATATGATTTTAATAAATAAATTTATACGATTACTTACACATTTTAAGGTTGCCTATATTATTTTCTAGTGCCTCGAAATCAATACATTGTGTCTTTAAACCCAATCGTTGATGTCCTAATTCTTTAATATAATCATATGCTTGATCTGGAGTTCTATTAAGAACAATAATAGCCAATTCCCAACGATTGCCAATAGCTTCAGCTAAAGCATTAGTAATCTCATCTTTTCTAGCAGGTTTCATGGTTATCGTTAGTCCTGCTTGGATCACAAAGCCTTTACGTCGAAGCAACTAAAAAGAAACCAATCAAAATGAAGAAAATATTAGTTGATAAACAATAGAAATAATTTACATCTGGGAAATTTTTTGCAAATTCTTTGATAATATGATTGATGTTATCACCAGGTTTAGTACCAAAATAGATTAAACCCCATTTAGTAATCTCACGTGTTCTATAAAACCAATTATTAATTCTCCATTTACCACAATTAACTTGTTCAATAGTATCAGTTTGACCTTGACCTTGACGATTGCGATATTTTATATCAGGTGGTGTAAGTATGCGTGCTAAATTTGTATAAATATATTTGTAAGAACAAAAATAACAGAAAAAAATACCTGAAATTTGAAGCATTTCTTTTGTATCAACATGAATATTTAATTCTTTAAGATATGAATCTTGCTCAAATCCACGATTATGCACAATATCCATAATTTGAGTGTATCGTTCTTGTGGTCTAATAATTGTTTTTTTTGTAACAGAAGCTCTTTGTACAGCATCCAATGGTTTTAATGAACGTTGCCATTCAACAACCTAAAATAAAACATTATTAAATATCAACAATTCAAAATCATTTTAATGATTTATTATTTCTTAGAAATACTAACCGTAACCATTTCCATAGGTAGCCAGTTTGCTTTCTTTTGCATGCCTTTGACACCATCAATGCAAGGTAAATGTGGATATTTAAGTTTTTTATTATATTTTGTAGCAAAATAATCTACTACATTTATTTTTTTAACTGATGAAGTAGCTTCTGTATTTTCATCAACGTCTCCACTAGTAAACATAAGACTAGTGGCAGGAAGACCAAAACCACGTAGTTTATAACGAATTGGATGACCTGTGTGATTTGTTTCAACTAAAAAAGACAATTTTATTAATTAGAAAAGAATATAGAGTAAACATACTTGCTAAATCACGAACAAGTTGTTTAAATCCTTTCAATTCATTTTCAGTAAAACCTGAAGTAATATCTTTTCGTAAATATTTACACGCAAAATCAATAAAATTTAATGGCATATAGAAACATGTAAATGTCAAATTGATGCTAAGTGTTGGTCCACAACGTGTGAGAAATAATGCTTGATAAAAACCTTTAGCCATGCCACGACCATCCTCTATAAAGATATTATCAAAATTTGAAACAAAAAATACTTTATAAGAAAAAAAACTAACTAAGATCATCAAGGACTTGATTTCGATCATAAAATTGATTTCGAACACAGACTA
The DNA here is from genome assembly GCA_022393335.1 of Macrotrachela quadricornifera. Lineage (NCBI taxonomy): Eukaryota > Metazoa > Rotifera > Eurotatoria > Philodinida > Philodinidae > Macrotrachela > Macrotrachela quadricornifera. The sequence goes on along the minus strand of JAJEKB010021763.1, from coordinate 102,863 downwards.
ATTCATTTCGAGCACGTTGTTTGAAGAGTAATTCAATAATTCGCATAGTCTCACGTGGTCGAATATATGTTTTCTTTTGAATAAAATCAAAAATTTTTTGAATTTTTTCTTGTTGAACAAGATTCAATATTTTCAATTGAAATGTTTTCATTTCATCACCATTTCCCAATTTGACTTCAATAGGATCTGTTAAATCAGGCAATAATTCTCGACTATATAAAGCTTTGCCTTCATCATACCTATAAGTAAGACAATAATAAATAGATTAGCTCTTTTAATAAAGATATTAACTTACCATACAACAGGGAATTTTAACTTCTTGCTATTAACGACAGTTTTTACTACATTCCAACGATCATCTTTTCGTGCCAGTCGCAGTTTTCCATTACGATCTTTTACCTGAATGTCAATATCGTATTGATTGACAACAGCGTCATCAATTTTAACACTAAAATGATTCGTGTATATCATTATTTTTTCACCTTTAGAACCACCACCATCTGGACGGAGGACGGGAGTCAATTCCGCTGTATTAGGAACTGCTGAGTATATAACTCGACGTCGATTTACTTGACGAAGACTTTGAGAACGAGGTTCTTTTGTTTCGGATGAGGATGTGTTATTAGGGCGACCCTTTATCGATTCGTTCAATGTTGGAAACACACTGGAAGATCGTGGAGCAGGAAATGAATTTTCAGATGGTTGCCCCTTAACCGATTTAGGCAGAACTGACGGTGCTGATGACATTTTCGATGATGGTCCCCAAGCGGATTTAGGTATAGCTGATGGTTCAGATGAAGTTTGGGATGGTGATCCTAAAGTCGTTTTTGGTACAGCTGATGGTTCAGATGGCATTTGTGATGGTCGACCCCAAGCTGTTTTTGGTACAGCCGATGGTTCAGATGACATTTGTGATGATGGTCCCTGAGCTGTTTTTTGTACAGCCGATGGTTCAGATGACATTTGTGATGGTGGACCCCAAGCTTTTTTTGGTACAGCTGACGGTTCAGATGGCATTTGTGATGGTGGACCCCAAGCCGTTTTTGGTACAGCCGATGGTTCAGATGACATTTGTGATGGTGATCCCCAAGCTGTTTTTGGTACAGCCGATGGTTCAGATGATATTTGTGATGATGGTCCCCAAGCTGTTTTTTGTACAGTCGATGGTTCAGATGAAGTTTGAGATGGTGGACTATCAACTGAGTTTGGAGGTGTAGCAGTAGTTGCTGCTACAGTTACATTATTAGTTGTTGCTGAATTTGAGTTGGGCTGGCCTATGAGAGACGAAAATGAAATAAATTATAAATGACATCAAGTTATTATCGCTATGAATTTTAGCTCTAACTATACAAAGTTTACTTTTTCGATTGTGACGCTTAGGCATGTTGGATTAGCTTGCAGATCAATACCTATAAAGAATTAGAATAATTAGATAGCATTAGTATAAAAATAATCTTCACTTTTTAGAATAAGTTGAATACAACGAACCAATAATTTCAGAAAGTGTGTTGAATATCTTAGAGAAAAATAGCCGATGGAGATTAATAATGAAAGTGATGTAGATAGTTAACAATCTGAAACAAACAAAACAATCACTGTTAACAGCATCTAATCATCAAATATATTTAGTTTAAATAATCTACACGCATGTTTATGTAGTTGTTACAAAATATATGGATGAAGATGGGTTTTTTGGCTGGGAAAATATCCAGTGTTCTCATTTGTCGGACAGGATGATTCATTATGCAAAGAATGAAGTAAAAAAAATATTTCAACCATTCTGATTGAAATTTGCAATACTATTTCTTTCAAATTTTCTTACAATTAATTCGTCTAATAAACAATAGAAATACCACATGCTTGTAAAGTTCTTGCTGATCTTTTGATTGATCATATGATGATTTGTGTCTTTTCTTCAAATGTTGTTGTCTGCCATCTATTCCTTCAATATTAAGAAAAAAAACAAACTATTGATTCGTATGTTATGAGTATTATTTATAATAAATTCAAATGACGAGACGAAAATACTCAGATTTATATCAAAAATGATAATAATAAGAGCTTTTATCAGATCATGCTTATCTTGAATGTTGCAAAACCACTTTCTCATTTTACTAGATAATATACATCAAAATAAAAACACACAGAACGAAGAATGTTGTGTTTTTCCCTTGTTTTTTTTTCTTTCTGTTATGCAAAAAAAACAAAATAACCAAACATTAACCACGTTGTCTTGTTTTTCTTTATCGGCATATTTTTATACATTTCTTTTTTGTTATATCATTTTGATTGATAGAATTCAAGAATTTTCTATATATAGATAGATGTTTTTCATTCATGCAGTTGTACATCTTATTTCTATTTACTTTTAATTATGTAATGACCACAAAAATACAAATTATTCCTCGTCTTTCAAATGAACGTGGTCATGCTGATCATGGTTGGTTAAAAACATTTCATACATGGTCATTTGCTAATTATTATGATCCACGTTTTGACAATGGTTTTGGTTGTTTACATGTATTAAATGAAGATCGTGTTCAACCAACAAAAGGTTTTGGTACTCATCCTCATCGTGAATATGAAATATTTTCATATATTATTGATGGTGAATTAGAACATAAAGATTCAATGGGAAATAAAGAAATTATTCATCGTGGTGAAATTCAATTTACATCAGCTGGTACAGGTATTCAACATTCAGAATATAATGTTAATAAATCATTTTGGGTACATTTTATACAAATATGGGTTAAACCAAATCAATTAAATCTTAAACCATCATATACAACAAAGAAATGGTCCGATGAAGAGAAATTAAATAAACTTTGTTTATTAATTGATGATATTAAAAATTCGAATGATAATACAATTGGAATTCATGCATCATTATCAATGTTTGCTAGTATTTTACAACCTAATATATCTATCAAACATATATTTAAAAGAACAAAAGGATATATTCATTTAATTATGAGAAGTGGATATGAAACATGTAATATAAATAGTGGAAAAATTCGAATTGAACAAAATATTATTTTACAAGAAGGTGATGGTGCATTTATTAATATTAAACAATCAAATACTGAACTTTTAATTGAAAATATTGGATCGATTAATGCAGAATTTTTGTTATTTGATCTTGAATAAATATTTTATATATCTTTGATAATCAGATTACTTTTGTTCTTATATATAATATTCAATATCTTGTTAATTGAATTCATTTTCTGGGCAATATTTTTTTAAATAAAAACGATACTTTTTTGTTATAAATATAATTTTTGTTTTTATATATATTACTACAAACAAATTCTGAATTCTATTCATTGTTAAAATTCAATTTCGTAACCAATCAGGCTACTCATATGATGAGAAAGAAATCATAAAAGTTTTATTCGTTTAAGGAGATAATAGGATGTATAAGAAAACTTTATTGTCATTAGGATTATTTTATCTAATAAGTAATAAAAGTAATAAGTAAATATTATAAATTCTGTTTATCCATAATTCACGAGTATAATGAACTATAAATTGATCATTTTCTTCAGATTTCTAGTATATAGAAAAGTCTAAATCAGTAGAATTAATGTCATAAAATTCGTTGAAAATCTGGAGATATAGATAAGTGTATTTATTATTATAATATACGAAATAAACATAGTGACAATAACGTTTTCTTACGCATCTTATTAGAAGGAATATTCTATAATGAAATGCTCGTTGAAATTTCTTCTCAAACAAATAAAACTTTAGGACAATATCAATCCACTAGAGGAAATTAATTATACATGCAGTCAATAATACTACATGAAATGTTCTAAACAGCATATTGAAAAAATGACATCATATGAAATCTAGTTAGTTCCCAAATGAAATAGATCCCATTTCAGATGGTTGCTATGTGGTATAGTTATCAACCATGATCATTATCAACTTACATTCTGATCTGTTTAGTCTCGTTATCTATCCTAAATTCTCATCCATTCTCCTTCGAAACTTTTAGTAAAGTTTCATAAATTTATACAATTGTTTATTTTATCTAGTACATATTTTTATAGAAAAAATAGTCTAAAAAAATCTAAGCCATTAATGAAACATCTTATAAAATAAAATTGAACAATAGAAGCAGAACAATTTATAAATATTTATTTAATTCAATAAAATTTTTCCTCTCAAATTATGCTTTTAGTAGATATATTTAACAGAAATGGACATAAAATATTTTTCATATTAGATATGTATCAACAATAAACTATTATTCAAACTTTCAAATCAAGGAAGTTAACTTGCTTTCATCTATTAGTCTTATTTGCAGAACTATTTTAACATACAGAAGAAATTTAAAGATATCTAACAATGGAAATAGATTTTAAACTAGTAATGTAAGCATAAGTGCTTCAAGTAAGAACAGTTCTCAAAACGTGTAACTCTATCATTTATGAATGTGAGTAAACATGACATTATTGTCATTCATTATTCAACATGTATTTTTCCATCTATGTTTACGAACAAAAAACGAAACAATGAACGTTCCAGAAACTAATCTAATTTATAATTATATAGTTTACGTGAATAATGACAAATGTTTTTAGTACAATCGAACTAAAAAATATTGAAAAAAATATTTATAAAAAATGAAGTTACATTATCTGATAATAATTATTAATGAATCAATTTTTAATCTTGAGATATATATTAGATATTTGACAGACTAACGTTTTCTATAATAACTTTTAGTTTACATTTCAAGAAGGGTTTGAAATTAAATATAACATATCATTATTTTTAGATTCAAGAAAACAAGCTTAATTTTTCGTGCAAATTTGATCAATCCATTCGAGTTTCATTGAACTCAAAATTATCTTACTTTTTATTGCTAAATCAAGTATTATGGATAGCATATATTATATATCTATATAGTGCATTGTCTCATATATATAAATAATACCAAAAAGTGTAAATTATTTTGCAGTACAATTATCGAGACTCTATGTGATTAGAATTATGTTTTGAAGAAGTTATCTTAATCATAGTCCCAAACTCAAGTATTAGGACAAGGATAAATCGTCATAATGAATATGTAAATTATTGTGATAAAACCGTCAATTTTTATGATATAAATTGTATTCATTTGCATTTCTTACTTTCATGTAAAAGGAATTTTATATAAAGAATGAAGAAATATTATTATATATGTTAGAGAAATATAAAAAATTTTTTTTAAAATTATTTTGCTACTTAAGTTGACAAAAAACATTTAATATCACAACGATCTGGACGAAAAAATATACTTCATATGTTACAAATATGCGTCCTGTCTGAAGTGTCTTAGAGAAATAAAGGACATAGAAAATGAAAATATTTCATGCATTACTATTAGTAATATAATTAACGATGGGTAATAATGTAGCGTTCGATAAGAAAGAAACATTTATTAACATACATGAAAGTATATGATGCATAAAAAGAGGGTAGCATATGTAACGATGAATAATGATAGAATGACGTTTAAACATTAGTCGCTAACGCTAAAATATCTGATGCATGAAAATGAATAAGACATGTAACGATTTGTAAGTGAAATATTTTCTTTTGAAAGCTAACCCACGCATGACAGTATGTTTTATCATTTGTTTACTGATTTAAGATAAACACACGTAAATTGGCGTGATTGTACATCACGCATATTTAGATCTTCCATCGCAGGAATCTACCACGGAACGTAATAAAATGATGCTATGGGAAACTATTGCTGGTTGACACTTGTTTTTATGGAAACGTATTCGCCAAAGTATGTATTATAGGTAATTGCGTTAGTTTTCCGCGATGATACAACCCATGACGCATATATGCGTCGACGGTAATCAAAGGGTTAATGGTGATTTTTTTGTGAAGTTTTGGCATTTATTTCAACGAGAATAATCGTAGCCAGGTTCTATTGTACTGTTGACATTACATACTGCATACACTAGTATCTATTCAGTAATAAATGACTGAATATGTATTATGAAAAAGATCGAAAAAAGACCTTGTTACACTTTCTTTCTTTTTCTTTCACATATAGGCAAGAATACTGTAAATATCAATACATTTTCATAGTTTCAAGCATTTATATAACTACTTTTTCAATACTAAATGATTGTGTATAATTCTACGTTATCTTCATTTTCTGTCCTTTCATACTTCATTTGAATGATCAAATATTTTAAAATAGACATGCAATACAAATTAATTTTTGTTTTATTTTATTTTATTTATTTGATTAAATGAATGAGGAAATTTTCGATCTTTTCACAGTATAACAATTGATCATCATTACCTTGAATGTTCTAACTCAAACATTTCCATCTTTTTTGATTTATTACTATTTAGCAATCATTTTATATGATTCGAATTTAAATTTAAGCTTGATGTTCATTAGTAAAAAAATTTCATCGTTAATATTCTATTCTAGATTTATTTCTATAATAATGCTACAATTTCCTTCTCCTCATGAAAATATACTTCCTGCCAACATTAAAATTGTTCAACCACCAGTTGGATCACTAGATCCTGTAATTCTTAATCGAATTAAAGGTTCACTTATTGGTTTAGCATTGGGTGATGCACTTGGAGCATCCGTAGAATTTCGGCCTCGACAATATTTTGTTGAACATCCTGTTTATGATATGATGGGTGGTGGTACATGGGGTTTAGCAGCAGGTGAATGGACAGATGATACTTCTATGGCTCTATGTCTTGCATCATCACTTATTACTCACAAAGGTTTTAATCCTTATGATCAGTTGGTTCGTTATAAATGGTGGTATAAGTATGGTTATCTATCTTCTATTGGACGATGTTTTGACATCGGTAATTCAACTCGTAACTCATTAGAAGAGTTTTCTCGTCGTCAGAAGCAATTAAAAAAGTATTTTGGCTATCAGACCGAAGATGAAATTGATCAATTACCTCTTCATATTATTAAACAAATTAAGTTTAATGTCAATTGTAGTGTACCAAATGCTGCTGGAAATGGCGCACTAATGCGTCTTGCTCCTGTACCACTTTTCTACCATCGAACACCTCGTTTGGCTGTGGAACTTTCTGGAAAAAGTGCTCGTCTAACACATGGTAACGATGTAGCTATCGATGCATGCCGTTATTATGCAGCTCTAATCGTTGCTGCTGTTAATGGTGAATCGAAAAAAAGCCTTCTTAGTAATCAGTTTTATAATAATCATCGTCACTGGTTTGGTCCTAAACCTCTCCACAGTAAAATTCTTACTATCGCTAATGGTTCGTATAAACGACCAGGAGGTTATAAAGATGGAATTCGAGGTACTGGATATTGTGCTTCAGCACTTGAAGCAGCTTTATGGGCATTTTGGAGTTCAAACTCTTTTGAAGAAGGTGCACTAAATGCTGTCAACTTGGGCGACGATACAGATACTACAACTGCAATATATGGTCAACTGGCGGGTGCCTACTATGGTTATCAAAGTATTCCACAAACGTGGACACAACAATTGTATGCGAATCGTTTGATTATCTGTATGGCTGAGTGGTTACATTTCTTGAGTGCTCCATCCAGTAAAATACCTAAACTACAACGAATGAGTCTAAGAAGAAGTTCGATATATTTTTAATCATTATAATCTTGATGTATAAACATGCCACAATTGTAACAACTGAAATCGATATGAAATAGAAAAGAATCAAAAAACAAACTCTCACAATAAATGTACTGTTAGAATAGAATCTTAACTGTTACATATTGCTCTCGTCATATAGATTTAACGTTATCATTTTCTGTTCTCTGTTCTTTTCTTTATATTCATATATATGTTCTTTATCAGCTGTTCTTCTTTTATGACCCATTTCTTTTGACTAATATTATTGTTCGAGAAGAAGTTTCTCTACTTCTTCACTGATTATTTTTCTTTTTGTATCCCTTTTATAAGTATCCGCATTTTTTTTAACTCTAATAATCTTCATGTATACATATATTTTTTTCTTTTTTTGTATCAACTAGTGAGCACATGCTCGTGTATAAATATGTGTACCTATGAATATGTCGTTTTTCCTTCTTTTCTCTCCTCCATTAGATATTGTTCATCTAAGTCAATTTTTTTCTCTTTCTTTGCCCATGAGAATAATTAAAATTCTCATATTCTTTCTGTTTTGTTTCCCCGATTTTTTTCATGTGCATAAGTGTGTATGCATTGGGCGCAACATAAGGGACTCGAAATTTAGTAAATAAAGAAGTGAATTAATCAGAAAATACCTATTTATTATCTTGCTATATGTTACAAAGAAAGGAATTCCCTTTAACATGTACTAAGTCTATTCTAGAAATGTGCAGATGTTTTTCATGTTTTCTCTTTTAGTTTCACACAAAGCTCATCGTGATCGAAACAATTCATACCAATGATAATTCTTTAATTGAAATAGGAATTGTAGCTACGTTTTTGTACAAGTATTATTATTTATAACAAACAGTTTTTAATATGTTTCGGTCAACTTACAATCACCATTTATTTTAGTATATAGTCAATGTGATGTTTTTAAAAACAATCTATAGAACAAAAATATTCAGATTTCCATACTGTATATAATACAAGCTATGTATTGAAACCTGTTTCAACCTTTGTTTGAATGAATAAATTATTCCATATGCATGATAGTTAATAAATGAAAAAACAGTTTATTAATATTTCTTTTCCAAAATGTCATTAAAATTCTATATAAAATATATTAGTACTCGACAAATCAATTAAATGAGATACAGAACTATAGATATTGTACGTATAGTATTTACCACTATTATTCATTTTATTAATTGTCTAAAAGTCTAGCAGAACAAAATCAAAAAATAAAATTTCATCAACTACACTAAACTTAATTAGTTATAAATGTTTTTTCGTAAATATAACAAGCTTTTTACTTCATATCTTATTAGGATTTAACCGCATCTAAAATAAGTAATAATTACACTAGGCATATTTATCAAGAAAGTCTTTAATTATATTTTATCTTTAATTGGATCAAATAAATGAACTGTGTCGACAGGTGATAAATGCAATGATCATTTTATTTTGAAAAGGTACACGAACATCTATTGCAAATATTACAATCAACCATCCCCTCTTCTAAATTGAAATCAAGAGGATCTCTTACAGTTCAATAACAATTTATTCTTCTTATATTCTACAATCAAAATGCTCATTTATCAACAAGTAATCGTTATTTACTACTTTGAACTAATAAGGCGAACAATAAACCAAGTTCAAGATTTGTTTTTGAATTATCAAGTGTATACATCATTTTTCGCTTATTCTCGTTTCACTTCAACTGCATCCCTACTCACAGAATACTAACTCTCGATTAGTCTCAATTACAAACAGTAAACAATAGTTTAATATTCTCTCCACCTTTCTAGATACTTATTATCATTGAGTCAATTCAACCTGTCTATTATTCATCTTCATCATCATATTCAATGCATTCATATTGTTTTCAACTTCAATTACTATCAACATTAAATTATCATGTATTTTATTCTTGTCAACCTTGCTACTATTATCGTATGTTAGTTCATCTATAAAAATTATTTTCTCTTCATTGTTTCTTGTAAATATACTACTAGATTGATTTCTATTGAGTATTTAATTTGTAGATTATAGGAAAATATTTCATTGATTTCATTGTCGCTATCACGATCGATTAAAAAAGATTCATTATTCATCGGTTTCTCACATGCAAAATGTCATTGTGCTTATCATTTTGCTACCTTTTAACATACTCTTTGATATCGTAAAAATCTTGATTTTGAGGAAAGGAAGAATATGTCAGAAATCTATTCTCATTCTATGTACACATCGTTAAGAGACTTTTATACAGATCAATGAATTGATTTATCATACATTTGTTTATAACGCTTCAAAAATGCATAGGCGAAAATACAACATAAATTATTTAGATAGATGATCATATGAACCAAACTGATATAAAATAGCACAATATCTGCTCCACTAAACATCAAAACTCTGATGAAAATATATATTTTCAACTAATATACTTATTGAGCATTATTTCGGTGCAATAACTTTATTTAAAGCTTATCAACATAACAACGCAATCTGTAAAATGCTCCATCTGATACAGCTTCTTTATAATAATTATATGAATCATAACATTTATCATTTTTATTGTTTATATAAAATTTTGTAATTAAACCCGAAAAGTTGTTGATTGAATATACTGATTAAGAATTCAGTACCATATTTTTTATGAATGAACGACACTTAGATATCATGAGAACGAAACAACAAAATTAATATATTCAATTATTGCAATCAATATTCTTATCTATCAGAAAATAATCGTTATCTACTTCTTGGAACTTATAAGTCGGATAACAAACAAATTCAACATTGATTATCGAATCATCAAGTATGTACATCATTATTAATTTAATCTCATTTCATTTTCTTCCCTCCATCTATTGTAGGATTTCTAACTCTATTCTGCCTTGCGAAATACTCATTATAATTATAGTCAATCCAACCAGTCTACTATCTCTTTCCATCAATACATTCAATGCATTCATGTTGCTTTCAAACTTAATTATCATCAACAGCAGAGAAACAGTCATCTTTTTATCTCATTTTCTTTGATTGTCCAATGTTATTTCATCCATAAACATTATTCTCTTTTCTTTCTTTTTGTTACAAGTAATATTTGATAATGAACAAGTTTATTTATATTTATTTTATTTTCTTATCCATAATCAGTTTAAAAACTAGTATTATATTATACGGTAGTTCTATAAATTTTATTTGTGTTTATAAACGTTTAGAGAACAGAAAAATTAAGTAAATTTAAAAACATGGGAAAATTTTTTGCTTTATATATTGTCTTAATTCATGATTGTATAAAAATAAATTGACTACACAAACAAAAGAACTTAAAACAGCTACCATTTGTAAAGTAGTATAGATGAGTGGATTAACAGTAAAATTGTAATCAACTGCCACAAGAGTAAAAATTGGACTCCATCCAATAGCCATCATGGAAAACATAAGGATTGTATGTTTTAATAAATGTATATCACGACGACTAATTTTTGTCTGCTGACCCATAGTTACATTTGTAAGTGTTGATTCAATTTGCGGACGAATTCGACGTGATGACTTATAAGCATATTTGAAAATGCAAAGGTTGATAATAAGAGTGATTAATCCCGGAACTATGATACCAATAATGACTGTATATATGGGCATCCAACGTGGAGTATAGCAATACTAAAAATAATAAGATTTAAAAAATAACATTCTTTTGAAGCTAAAAATTTAGTTGAATATAAAAAAAAAATTCATTTACCGGTTCGAGATTTATTATAAACGGTAATGACATAACACAAACAATTATCCATTGACATGCAACACAGATTGCTACAAATTTTCTTGTTTTAAAAAACGTCTTTGTAGGATAGATTATTGCACAGAATCGATTAACAGTAAGTGTAGCAAATGCAAATGGTATTATACAAGTACTTATCAATTGTATATAAAATAGAAAAGTACACGTTTGTGCTGTAAATAAATATTCAATATAAAATTCATACATAATAAAATAGCCAAACCAATAAGTTGAACTGCATATCATAGCAAAACAAATATTAAGTGTAAGTAGATTAATACGATGAAGAAAACGAGGAACAAGTAATATTGAAAGAGAATAAATTAAATTGAGAACAATAATCATTCCAAAAACACCTATTCTGATTAGACCAAAAATACGGAAAATATCTGCCATGTTCTGATATACGTCTGATAATTAATGATGAGAGTAAATGAATAGATTGTAGATAACCTTTTTCAAACAACGCAACCGAAGATTTTTTTTAAAGTCAACTTATAGAGTGAGGAGGTGGTATATTGTCGGCATTGTTAAAAGCAACACGCACGAGATCTAATGTATTAGTTCTTAAAAGATATATTTTTTTCGTCAGATTCACACGTTAATTACACACCGTTTATCGTAAAGAAGCATTATTCAAAACGCAATAGAACAAGAAAAATGACAGAATATATTTTCTTAAATGTCTCAAGTTTTACAGTAGAATCTTGTTACATATTTCCATTCACCTCGAATAATCAAATAATTTTGATACTAATTCAATGTGAAATTTTGATCTTTCAATAGTTTTAAGAAAAGAAAAAAAAATCAAATGTAACTGCAGGTGAATAAGATGACATTGATATTCTATCTCTATTACGCAAAAGATAAAGAAGGAGTAGAATATCTGCCGAGAATATTTTTAAGTTTGTTATGAGGCATTGTAGTTTTTTACTATTTTTAGTATTCACTTCAAGTTTTCCTCATTAAAACTAAGTTCTATAATGCGTTCATTTGAATAATAAATACAATGATTATCAACCGCTACTTAAACTCAGTGATGGTTTACGTGATATTTCATCACGTATATTACTACTTGAATAGGCTAAATAATCGCTTTCTTGTTCATACATTCTATAGTGCAATGATATGCAACGTGTTTACATATCACCTATCAGAAATGGGATCGATTGGTGTTTCTTACGAACTGAACCGAGTTAAAAGTTATAATAAAATCATAAATATAAAGAGTATCGCGTAAGTTCTAGTTACTTTATAAATGCACATAACTTTCTCTCTTATCAAACTTATTTCAGAACCTTTTTCCTTTAAAGACTAAGTTCATCAACAGTGTAGCGAAACATAGAAATAGACTTTTTGAGGGATTGAAAAGAATATTGCTTTTATTTTTCTCGTTGTTATGACGTTCAGATCATTCAATTTTTTTTCTACGACTTTATAAACATTTTCTCTAATAAATTCTTAAGATAAGAAACAAAGAGTCATTATCAATAGCAGATAAACTGCGAAAACATGTAACATATTCGTTTCAATCACTATGAAAGGTCGGGATGATCTGAACAGGGTGGCCAATTATTGATAAGAGTGGAACGGAGCCAAAGTTCAGTAACAACTGTTCTTAAATGCCTTTCTGGCAAGTGCTAAGCAGAAAATATTACAATTATACATTTTTCTTGCAGTTTTTGCTAGCAAAAAGTGTTTTTATTTGTCATTTTTTGTTAGAAAAAAGGTCAAGACTACTTGAAAATCCAGTTTTCTATCGAAATTCATCAAGCGACTATGAAAAACTCTGCATAAAATATTAAAATTTAGGCAATCACAGTCATTAAGAAATTTTGAGTAAATATTGATAAAAATTGACAATATTCTTTTCAATACTGTAAAATCATCTTCTCTTTCCGATATGAAAACAGGTTCTCTACCGTACTTCTATCTACATGAACATGTATGTGCCGGTAGAAAAAAAATGGTGAACGATGAATCTCTATCGCACAGCTTATTCAGAAATTTTTTAAAAATTTTTGCTAGTGTTGGGAATATCCTTCCGTGAGAACTACATCATTAGATTCAGTCTTTCGTGCTCTTTCGAATGGTGCAGTTTTTATTTGTAGAACACGAAATAAAAAATTTCTACCCAATTAATATGGACCAACATGTTCGTATAATAGAATATTGAACAGAATTGATTGCTATTAAGTGCAACGAAAGCAAATAGTACCTCGTAAGTGCTTATTGACATTCCAAAAATACGTGATATATCTGCCATATTCTGTTATATATATATATCTGATAATTAATGATGAAGATAAATGCATACAATCTATTTTAAAAATATAATCAAAGGTTTTTTTAACTCAAATTAATAAATGACATTTTGTTGGGATTGCTCAAAATGAGAAATTAATGATACAGTATTTGCGTCAGAAGATTTTATTTAAAACTCAATACAATTAGGAAGACGAGAGAATTTATCGTCTGAAATACCACAAGTTCAAGGAAAGCATTTTTTCACACATCTTTTTCGGCTTTTCCTTAAAAATCTGACTCGCAGTATAATAGAAGTTAAACTTTTATTCATGAAACTCGAGAAGAAGTATAAGTGCAATTTTGATGTACTTTTGTATACTGATCCCGAATATCATACTTATTTTCAATGTAAAATCAACTTTTGACAATCAAAAATCTGAAACATTGAGTATTTTTTTTAATATCTTTTTTTACACAAGGGTGATCAGAGATGCAGAATCTATCCTTATGAAGGAGTGCACATTTAGAGAAATTCTTCGAAACTAAGGAAAGCTTTAAAAAATGATTGATTCTAGAAAATACTTTGAAAGATAATTGTCTCTCCTAGAAACACACTCAAGATTACTCAACACCTTTTTTGATTTATTTATTTATAGTAATTGCCTCAGTTCACTGTGTTCTTTTGCAAGATCCGGCTTGAATTCTCATATTTATTTGTAGCAAGTGAATATTTGTACTGCACAGTACAGCAAATAATCCATAGTAAAAAAAATCATATCATTGACAATGAGTAAGAATTCAAATAAAAAATAAGAATAGAAAAGGAAAAATATCAAGATACGCGAGTATGAAGCAAACACAAGAGAACACACATATACGCGTGTAGCCAACACAGAAAAATATTTTTGACTGGATCTGAAAAAAATGTAGATTATAATATCTTTATTTCTTCTCTGTTTTATCGCTGAGCTGTACTTCTGCATGCCTATTCTTTGGTTTTTTATTTTGATTTAACTAGTAGAAATATTTCCAAGTAAACAAGAAGTAACGTATTTTTATTATGATCATTGTAGAGTCCGAAATGATTTTTCCAAAAATTTAAATTCAACAAAAATTTCAAAAATTTAGGACGGTTATAAATCGGGTCGCGATTTATATATAGGGTCGAGATTTATATATCGGGTCGACATTTATAATTCGATCAGCGTATGTAAAGAAAACTCAAAACTTTTAAAAATCTATTTTGTATTCAGAATATCAGCAACGGTGGATTTAGCAGAGCTGTATTTCCGACATGAGGATATTTTTGTCTACATTGAGAATAAAAACAAAACACTCACATCATCTTTCTTACACTCATGTTTTTTTTACTGTGATAGAAATTCATCTGAGCTACTGAGCAATCCAATGACATTTTGTTAAATAATAGTTCATACATATCGATTCTCCTTCTTCTACATATGACATTGTCATTTTATCTTATTCGATACTTTTTTTTCGTTTTTTTTACTGATATATTGCTGATTTTATGAATCGTTTATGTATTTATGACTCGTTTTAATGCTTAGAATTCAGCAACGAAATGATATTAGACATCCACTTGGTTTATAAATCAGTGTCGGATTTATAAATTAGTCGAATAGTTATTAACTGTTGCTATATTTATAAACCACAAATTCGTTTTTAAATTAGTCAGATATTTATAAACCATTTTTATATTTATAAATCACGAATTCATTTATAAATAGACCAGATTTAAAAAAATAGTTAGGTGGTTATAAACAGATGGTGTATTTATAAATCAAGAAGCAATATATAAATAAGGCCAATTTATAAATGCAGGAAATATTTATAAATTTTTTAAATTTCTGGAAAAAAATTAGGATTTATAAATCGATTTATTTATATCGATTTATAAATCAACCTACTTCGGACTCTTCAATGATTATGATCGAAATGGTCTCCAGTAAAAACAAAGGACCACTGCACACAACAGCATTCTGATGAAATAATTTGATGTGCTTGTGAAAATTTTACATTTATTTATTGGCAATATCAACACCAAAATGAATTATTTCAAGAAATCAAAGCATTAGAATTTTATTATAGAAGAGATACTTGACATGCTGAACATATGTTGGAAAAATAAACTTTTAAATACAGCTACATGTTCTCCACTCTTAGATTGTATATAAATTGATCATGTTTCGTTATCTGTTATATATGTGAGAAAATATGCGATCATTTCAGGTATATTTTCTTGTAAAATATAAATGAATTGTTAATTTCATTTGATGTCAGTTTATGATAAATAGGAATGAAAGATGATCAACTAACAAAACGCTTAATTGCTGTAAATAATCGAAACATTAGTTGTATTCAACCGATGAATATTACGTAATTTTACAGTCAAACTAGTCTTCAGATGATTAAAATGAAACTTTGATAAATAGAACTGTAATAATACGCATTGGCTGCTTTGCATTTATATGCTTTCTTTGGAAAAAGTTGTTTTTTTTTATTTGTAAATAAGTTTTTAAAATGATTCATTTCAATGTTTCGATCATTTATTTCATAATACCAACAAAATTATTTACAGAAATGAGTGCCACATTTATATTTATTATTTCATAAACAGAAGATTACATGTATATAGTAGAAAATCCTTTTCTCTAGTATCAGTTATAGAATAATTAATCAGAAATGTATTCGTATCATCTTATTCAAAACATTTCTGCGTAAGATTTCTTAACGCAGATTCCATTTTATCAAACAGAAAATTTTCAACACGTTCATTGTTTTTTATTCAAAAAATCAATTTATTCAATGATTAAAACTAGATAATAAAAACTACGATTGAAGTCTATGGTAGTGACCTTATGAATAATAATAACAATCGTAACGTCGACGACGATTACAATTTCTTCCAAAAACAACAAATCGAATTAATTTACAATGAAATTTTCGGAATGTTCTTGGTCCCCATCTTCGTCTTAATACAGGTCTTTGCGGAGAAAAATCTGAACATGGTTCATTAATTGTAACATAAAGTGTCGAATCAGAAAGTTCGACTTCTCGAGTAAGATAATGTCTTAAAACAATCACACCAAGAAGAGTATTGAAAATTAATGGTCCATCTCGGAACATTACCCAAAAATATGTAAACCACCAACGATAAAAGCCAGTTAATTGATTAGTTATACCACTCATTAGAATGATGACATCGTCGGCAAAAAACGGTAAAACCATGTGGTGGAGAATCGACATAAAAGTAGAAGTATGAAAAGCAACATCGATCATATTCCAACCAAAATGACAAAATATGGCTGCATAAACAAAAATCAAAATAGTCGTTGTTGCTTGATTACACCACCATGATAATCTAGAAAATTTTTCCATGGCGATAGATAGTTCTTCTGCAACACTTGTTTCTTTCTAGAGAATCTCTCTTTTTAGTTATGAACTCGATTAAAACAAATTTATCATCTTATTTTTTTTCTATTGACTATTGAATGAAAACAATATATATATCACATCAGATGTTCCTTATATAGATGAAGCACAATATTAACTATTTGTGTGATTTACTATATGTTTAATGATCTTAAACTTACCCTGATAGATTATTCTTCCATTTCCATGTAATAATAACTAGAATACATGGTATAAGAATAAATAAGTAAAGATATCGATATTTATCTTTTAACCATTTATAAATAGAATCAGTGACGAATGCTGTTAATAATGACATAGCGACAGGTCAACAATATTCTGCACAAATGTATATATATATTTAATAAACAATAAAAATATTGAACGACTGTTCGTATAGTCGTATACGTACGTCGAGAGAAAGTAGTCAAGGAAATTTTGTTTCATCATGAACTATTATACATTTTCACGAAAAAAAATAAAAGCTAAACAACATATACGTGAACGTCGTACATTGATGATTTTGTATCAAAAAAAACGTTTTTTTTTCTATTGTATACATTAACGCACGTTGTACAGTTTTTCTCGAAAGAGAAATTATTTTAGCAGACAATTGAAAGATACAAATATCACTGATTACATTGAGATAATGGATAATCAATAAAAACCACATTTCATTTTCTGATACGAAAACAATTTATGAAAAAATGGTTGTGTGTTTGACGTCATCTTTTCATAGCTTATAGTGTTATGTGAAAGGGCTGATTTTTATTCAGTAAATAAATTCTTCTTACCGAGCAGCTATTACAATAGTCTGTGCTTTCATGTTGTATCTTAAAATTTTTTTTATGAAAATAGTAATAAAAAATTTATTTTTCAATTTTATGACAAACGTACGAATACTCAGACAAATAAAAGGAACAATATGTTCATTTTTTTCTGCGTTGAAATTATTAATATATTATATAATCTTATTGTTTCATAGAAGATTATTGTATCTTTACAATCTAGCAAACTCCTTTTCAGCTGTATCGCAGTAAATACGTAAAAGCCTAAGTCGAATGAGCATTTGTTCTTGCTGAAAAACTAGTATATTTGCCATAATATTGAAAAATAATTTTTGTATTACTATTTTCATGAAGAAAAAATTTTTTAAGATACAACATGAAAGATATTGTTGATTTTTTGAAAGTTTGTATTTATTTTATTATACATTTACCTTTTTACTCTATTCAATTGTATAAATGTAAATTAGAAAATTGTAGAAACATCGGCTTAAACTTACGAGGGAGGGGCACCAACTGTCAAATCGCTTTTGAGTTGAAACAATGTACATCTTGCACACCCTAATGAGATATGAATATCCTGAAAAGAGTTTGGGCCGCTAGCGTATTGCTGTGGAGATATTGCATTTTTACGGCATTTTCAAGAGAGGATCTGCTAAAAACTATTCAATTCTGAGTGGGGCCGAGTTCCGCCAAATTATTTCTGAATTTTATTAACTCAAATGATAGATCATACTATGACACTCTCATCTCGAAAATATCAAGTTCGTGTAACATACCTGTGAACAATGGAAAGTGTCACAGTGCTTAGCTGTTGAAGGTCGGATCATAAAATCTGAAAAAATAACTTTTTTCATTTTAACAATATTGTGAGATTTTCTCGGTGGTTTTTTTTGGAGACCATCGCCAAAGGTTTCAAGAGACGCAGAATTTTAAGCGCTATCAGAATCACTTTTTATCTATTTTGGGCGTCTCGAAATAACAAAATAATAGTCAGATTATTGTCGAGACGAACTCATAAAACATGGTTCTACTCTTTCTAATAAAGCCTCAATCGCTTTCTCGAACTCTTTATGAGAACCGTTACTATGGCTTGTTTTGTAGAGAATTATTTTCTGCATCATTTGAAACCTTTGGCGATGGTCTCCAAAAAAACCACCGAGAAAATCTCACAATATTGTTAAAATGAAAAAAATTATTTTTTCAGATTTTATGATCCGACCTCCAACAGCTAAGCACTGTGACACTTTCCATTGTTCACAGGTATGTTACACGAACTTGATATTTTCGAGATGAGAGTGTCATAGTATGATCTATCATTTGAGTTAATAAAATTCAGAAATAATTTGGCGGAACTCGGCCCCACTCAGAATTGAATAGTTTTTAGCAGATCCTCTCTTGAAAATGCCGTAAAAATGCAATATCTCCACAGCAATACGCTAGCGGCCCAAACTCTTTTCAGGATATTCATATCTCATTAGGGTGTGCAAGATGTACATTGTTTCAACTCAAAAGCGATTTGACAGTTTGTGCCTCTCCCTCGTTAGTTTACGTTTTAATCTCAGAATAATGAATTCATGAAAACGAAGTCATGTTAGATGATTCCTTGTGAAAAGAGATAACATTGCTGATTTGATTTACGATAGTCAATATTTCATTATACTTGAAATGCTATATTTTTATACAACATAACAAATTAATATAAGAATAAGTTCAACAAAAAAACCGATCTTTCTATTGATGAAATACTATTGAAAATTAAAGTACACTACGATATACAACACGTCTTATAGATAATCATTCGAATTACGAATAGAACAATCAAATAAAGAAATTTCATAGTATCATATATTTTTATTCTTATTGGTTTAATATTGAAATATATACGCTTATGAAATATTGATATCGTCACCGCGATACGAACATGACATTTTTTCCTTTGTACTTCATATGGTCAAAAGTATTTTCAATCAATTAGATAAGACGAAGTATCTTGCGATCGATAACTTATATTGTATCGATGAAACTTTTACTTTTAAAAAAATTTTCGGTCAAATTCGAGAAAATAACGTCTTACAACATGCATTATTTTTATACTTTTTCCACATATGAAAGATTTTTCTATTAAGGGGGGACTCCCCCTCAGAAAGCTATCTTTTAAACGGTGCAACTGATCTCGATGAAAATTTCAGGAAATAGAAAAAGTGATCTAACTAGCATATGAAAAAAATTTGAACCAATCATTTCTTATAACTGGAAAATTATACAAAACTTACCCCTAAAAACGGGGCTTCTGGCACGGAACATTTTCCCGATACTAGGCAGCATGAAAAATGTTGAACTTTATTTTAAAATAAAGAAAAATATTTTATCTAAAAATTGTAGGAACAGTTTTTTGAAATTCGTTTTCGTTGAAATGTAGTGAACATTTCAAACTGAAAATCGCAAAAACTGTTTTGAGCTCTTTTGGAGATTTTCAAATATCTAAACAAAGGATACATATTTTAAAAATCTGTTCCTACAATTTATAGAGAAATGTTTGATCTTTCGAATAAAAAGAACATCAGTAATATGCATTGAGCGATGGGCGGGGAAAATGTTCCGTAATGGTCAGAAAACAAGGAAAAAGTGAAGCTGAGAAAAACGAATCACAATATAGCGAAGTGGTTGATGATGTTCCTGTGTAGAAAATTGTAGCATATTATATATCATTGAAAACCGCATAAAAAATCCTTGAAGCTGTTGGAATTTGTGAGAAAAAATAAGCTAATTTCTGAAATCAAGTTTACTGTAGCGCCATCTTTTTGAAAATTAACCTTATTTTGAAGCTTCTTTACCAAACTGCTATAATCAGAACATGGTTAGTCGATATGAGAATGGTTTTATAGTGCTAATAAAGCAGATACAATGATATTAATTACCGGTAACTAAGGAAAAAAAATCAACAAGGCAGTCAGCTTCTCAGTGCTGCTTCCAGTAAATGCGCCAAAATTGGGCAATATATGTTCTTTTCTTGTATAACTGATACATATTCTGAAAGGGGACACACAGGGCTACAAAAATATGTGCTTTTTCAAAAATCGAGATTTTCAAGAAAAATCGACTTTCTGAGGGGGAGTCCCCCCTTAAATAAAAATTTAAACAAATCCTTTTTACTTTAATGATGGCAAATTGGGTATGTTTAATATAAAAAAAGAAAAAAAGATGATGAATAATAAAAAAAACAATCTTAAAGTTTTTATTTGTTATTTTGTTAATCTGACGGCCAAACGTCGGCTTCTTCTTCTATTTTGATCTAAATTACAAAAAGAAAAAGATATTCTAATTTAAAAGATCAATTCTATATGTTTATGAATAAAGTTTATAAAAAATACCAATTTTATAAAACTTAATTGAAAATCTGTGTATTTTTCTTCCTTTTAGTCAAGTATCAAAATATGCGATACATAAATTAATCCCTAATACAATTGATGAATACGAGTATTCAAAAAATTAAACAACACAACTGATCAAGGATATTCTAGATATATTTCAAGAAATTTCTTTAATTCAACAAGCTTGTCTTTATCAATTTTATCAAGATATAGCAGTAGTCACAATGGCTTGGACAATTAGTTTTTGAAGTCTTCTTTCGAACATTTGTATATAGAGTGAAAGAGAATTAAAAGCTTTATCATCCCATATACAAGTGTTTGAGAAAAGCCCTTGAAAAGAAAATTTTTGTTATTTTAAGAAAAAAATTTATGTAAGCTTTTTTGACTACAGCTGTATGTCGATTGATTCAAAAAGATCTTTACTTGATAAATACTATTCTCATTAATATCAGAAGAACTACAGCTTAATTTATGGTCCAATGTTAGGCGAAGAGTCCACACTATTACATATTCTAATTTCATACAGATAATTGACACCTCATCTAGATTTGCTTTAGTAAAGATGTCGAAAATGCTGATAAATTGATTTTATTTTATTGATTGAGTCCAATTTCTCCAATTTTATCTATTTAAATGAATCGATATTAAACGATTCCTCAAGGTGATTTCTTCATGTATAACCCTGATTAAGTATGAATAATTTATATCAATCAATTTACTTAATGAAATTGATAAAATCTTAGATCATTGGAATTTTTTAAAAAAACTAATCATATAATATTACATCATAATAATTGATGTTTGTCATTCGATAAGTTTATTTAGTTTACACCATTATTGTTGGGGAGTTTAAAAGAAATTGAATTCGAATATATTTTTGTTCAAAAACTATTATGGCATATAAGTATCTTGAGAAATTTGATTTCAAGGATTAGATAATAACTTGAATTATATAAAACTAATTAAAAAAATATACTAACTTGTTTTTTTCTATCAAAATTAAGAGCTACCATCGCTCCTGTTGCAAATAATCCCACGAAGCCAATACACCATTTTGGTAAGAGAAGAATTACCATCTGCTTTATAGAAAAAAGAGAAGTAGCAGCAAATGGCAAGTGTGATGCTGGAAACGTTATATGGGATGAAATAGTGTTTGCTCGTGTTGTTCCAGCTGAACAAAATGTTTATTTCAAAAGAATAATATATCTCCCCTCCACACATTCACACACACACACACACATATATATATATAACAACAATAGAAAGAAAACCATCGAGGCATAACAAGGATAAAGATTAAAAGAGAAGAAGAAGAAGAAGAAGAAGAAGAAGAAGAAGAAGAAAGAAGATTTATGTTCGAGGGGTGAATGATGATATGATATCACCGCTAATAAATAGCAATACTAAATTCTAAAGCTCCAACAATAATACTTCCAACTTTATCATGAATGAACCATTTAAAATGCAATGAAACATGTTCTTTATCTATTTCAAGAATCGGTACTCCATACTCGGCAACAGTCAAAAAGCCTGCATAAATGGCAAGTATGCAACAGGTGAGCATTATTACGACTCTTTTTTACAAACAATGGATATTCTAGCCGTTTTAACCTGGTCTTTTCAAGCCGATGTTTTTCATATCGTAATCGAATTGCTTTACGTAATTCATTCCCACGGTCACCAGCATGTTGAGCTTGTTGAAGTTGTTGTTACAACTGACTGTTTTCTTTTCGTAAACGTTTTGCTTCTTCAAGTAGCTCAGCTTTTGTTATTTCATACAATTTTCGTGTCGAAAAACGGGTAGCCATAATTACCTAAATGTAAAAAATTACAAAACCATTAAGTTACACGAAATTCTCCATTAATATCCCATGTCGTCACTTTTTTAACAACTGCGTCGCAGTTTGATCGCAGTCGAACACATGGGATGACTCTGAAAAAAATTCAACTGAAAAACGAAAAAATACTTCCTTGTTTTTATTCACTATTCTT
This sequence comes from Macrotrachela quadricornifera, assembly GCA_022393335.1. NCBI lineage: Eukaryota > Metazoa > Rotifera > Eurotatoria > Philodinida > Philodinidae > Macrotrachela > Macrotrachela quadricornifera. The sequence goes on along the minus strand of JAJEKB010021763.1, from coordinate 79,627 downwards.
TATTCATATGAAGAATTCTCAATATTAGTCAAACTTTTACATCAAAATATTCAACGAATTTGTCGTCAATTTATATTTCTTCTAATCATTATCAATGTTAAAGATCGTCTTTATACTTCATTTAATTATTCAACATTTGATTATCATACTACAACATTATCAATTATTAATGATCAGTTTTTAATATTATATCATGAAAAATGTAATTGCATTATCATGATTATTATATAGAATCAATGAATATAACCAGCAATATTTATATATAATATTCAATGAAATTATATTGTATTTATTATCGGATAAAATACGAAATGTTTAGTTTTCTTCCAATTTTGTATTATCGTGTTTTTTAAAAACAAGATTTAATATCAATGAAACTGGTTTAGCCTAAGATACAAAATGTATTCCAATGAAACATGGGTCTAGATGATGACAGGCGTACTAGTAGACATATGATGATGTACTTATTTTTCGCACAAAGAATGAATGGATTTTTTTCTTGAGTTGAGTTAGAGAATAAAATTAGTTTTAGTTCAATAGCACTAAAACAGTGGTCAATTATACTTAAAAAAATTTGTATGTTTATCTTACGTTTAGTCAGCTGTTAGATTGAATGTCGAGATAAAATTAGTTGTGAAAAATGTTTTACTTTCACGTCCTTGTAAAATATATAGTTCACAGAATACACAAACCAAAAAAAGAAAAACGATTTACATGTTTTTTTTATAGAGGAATGTAGAACAACGAAAACTATAGAGAAAATATTCATATATCATTTATTAAATTAATAAGAAATGATTTTTCAAAAGCATCAAGTAAAAAAATAATATGTTTCAATCGGATTGGTCGAGCAATTCCTTTTGATGTTTTCTACCTCAATTTGTATAACGAACAAACTTCGCGATTTCTTCAGGTGCTTATCACATAAGTTAAAGAATATCTCTATTAATATTATAAATACAATCGTATTTCATATAATATAACTATTGTACTATGGTTTTTTTTTCATAAACAATAAATCATGGAGAAGAAAACGAATCAGTACTTATTTATTGTGCAGTCAAAATATTTTCATTATTCTCTTATAAAATTTTTCTTTGTTTATTTCTTTAGTCTTTTGTCTTCCTCGACCTCGATTCAAGGTATATTCCTGGTGAAAGGGTACGACACGGAAACCGGCGACCAGAATTCCGATAAAATACGGTTCAGAAATGGCAGCTGGATTCAATCACTGAGGATGTAAACGAATTTTCTCTCTGGATGTTCTTCCAACACTAAATCGACATAAATGACTAATCGTGCTTTGTAGAAATATTATGAAAAATTAAATTTCTTGTTAGTAATCGTTAAAGGTGTACTTAATAAAGATAATGATGGATAAACTTGAATATCTATTCAAGTTGTTGAAGTACTCTTATTTTGTGATTTTCTCTCTATTGTTCACAATGACTCGACCAACTGTTATTAATCAAGTACTTTGATTTTGTATAATGACGAAACTTAGTTCAACAATGATAGAGCAAAAGTAAAGTGAATACACTTTTGAAATTGTTTTAGAAATAGAAAGTAAAGTTGAAAAAATATTGTTTCTTCTTAGATATTTTATTTAAATTCTATTTAAAAAAGAAAAAACAAAATTTTCTTTGCAAACTATCTCGACGAATGTACATATTTTAGATTGAAAATTGAAGTTTTTTAATAACATTAGAACCAAACACATAATTCATCATATCCATGAAATTCAAAACGAGTATTGTAGCTATGAAACATTGATTATGAGTAACTGCCTAGGGAAAATAACTAAAATCCTTTTTTTCTGATTTTTTTGATTTTCTATTTTGATTTAAACCAAAACAATCAGCTGTTTTCCCCTCGGGGAAGGGCCTTAAGAAAAATGGGTGATTTTTTTGCATAATAGTAAGGCCAATTAGACTAGTTAATTCACTCTGGATTAAGTCAATCAATTTAGAATGTAGTTGCTATTCGTCTATTTCATAGGTTAACGTATATACAGTTTATGTTATCTTTTACTTGTATCATTTTTCCCTCGATAGCGTGAATACGAGTTGAAAATGAAATTTTTTGGGTTGTTGAATTTTCAGTACGGGAAAAATAAGCAATAGGAATAATCAGCACGAAGAGGAATCAACACAGAGATGAATTTTATTGAATATGCAGAAATCATGTATTTAGACACGCATTCTTGAGTATAAATAGCATGAGAAATAGTTTGTTCATCGAATTTCTAATTTCAACTGACCTATCAATAGATATACATGTATGTGATGTTGGAGATTTTTATAGCATCGTTTGTTATGTTGTATATAAATAGATAAGAACAACAATGATAAGAATAACATTTACTACAATGCCAGTGAAATTTTTCACTGGCATGCCTTCCAGCGACACTTTGTACAAATATAGTAAATGAAGATCATATTTATATATAGGGATGCACCACTTTCAGAAATTCCGACTTAAAGATGCTATTTTTGCGGTATGTAGAACTGCCATTTCCTACCAAATTTCCGGCTTAGATATAGCCATCTTGGACCGCCTTGCATTCGTATTGCGGTGTGCATTTCTATTTTCAAAAGCAAGAGTTTGTTTTTCCATAGGATTTCACTTAATTTTTTTGGAAAGTGTAAATGATATTTCAAATTTTTATAGGAAATTTACATCAGAAGAATCAATATTAACATTAGCAAAAGACTTCCTTAGGATACTTGGACAAGATCAAAGATATTTTCAAGGATTTTATTATATAAATCAATGGTAAATTTGTTGATGTTGAACTCAATTCTATTGGTTGTCCATTGTTTTCTTTCTGTATATATAATCTTCCTTTATTTTTTTAATACGTCACCTTTTAACTAGAACTAGATTTGTCTTATTCTATATACTGAAATATAAAATCAGCGATAAAAATGGTACTTTTTCCTAACATAAATTAGGAGACAAATGATTATATATTATCTTTTTTTTGTTACAAAGAAACAGCAATTTCAGTTCATATGAATCAGATTTTTTATCCTACGACATCAATCAGCATCTTCTTTTCAAGAAAAAAAATAATCAAAGACAAAAATCATCAAAGAAAAACAAATGAACATCATGGTTTCTCTGGAATATTAAATTTTTTTGCCAATTCATTCACCGTTTCTTTACTAATATTTCCAGCTTGGTTCACAATCTTAATAATTGCTTGAGCAAAATCAGATGTATTTGCTTTCATTTCTTCATCATCCTAAAAAAGTAATAATCAGCTTCTTAAATGATGAATTAGTTTTCAATATAAAATAAAAGTATGCTCGAAATCAATAAGTGATTATCTTATCTCTACTCACAAGATCAGTCAAACTATAAATTCAATAAACAATTTAAAATGAATGAAAACCATTAATAAACTCTAAGCAATTAACTTGCTTCATATGTTTATAATTTTCCTTTACAGCTCGAGCAGGCCACAAAAGAAACATTTTACTCTCTAATGACAAATGCAATCGAAAAAAAAGAATATCCTTACTGTTAATTTTTCAGCCATACTAGGTGAGAATGTGTAAGTGTGTGATAAGTATACATATACAGAACTATATATATAGATGCACAGTTTCAACAATACTTGTTTTTATCATTATACAAAAGAAACGAGTTGAACATTTTTCTCATATTTTTCCAATTGACCTCGCCCGTTATTGATATTAAACGAACAGAGAAAAAAAAAGAAAAATTAATTTTCAATGTCAATGACGGACGAGGTCAACTGAAAACAGATATATGCCATTACGTCCACCATCTTTAGAAATTATGCACAAAAATCAATTATTTTTTGCATTATTTACTCAAAATATGTCAGATGATAAAAATCAAACTTACAAGTAAATCTGATAATGGATTATCTTCATTTGGATTACTTGTATTATTATTATTTTCCGAGAAATAATTTATTATGTAAAGTAAATTATTCCATTTCACTTGGTTTAAACCTAAAATTTTGTTTTAATCACTAATAAATTTATAATATATACTTACCATCGGGATCAGCTTCACCAATAAGTTCATTCATTTTCGTTGAAGATACAAAACCAAGATCGTTTAAGATAGTTTCTAAAATATGAGACTTGCAGATTGTTTGTGTTTTGCATTTTCATACAGATGTTTGCAAAAAAACTTGTACAAATTTTTTTTTTCTTTCAAATAGAAAATATCTTTTTCCAAGTCTTTTTTCAAACATTTATATATGGGGTAATAGAGCTTTCAATTCTCTCTCACCCCATATACAAATGTTTGAAAAAAGACTTGAAAAAAGATATTTTTTATTTGAAAGAAAAAGAATTTGTGCAAGTTTTTTTGCAAACATCTATACATACCAACTTGATCACAAGTAACCCAATAATCATCAATGTGATCACCATCAACATGATTACTACGAGATAAATCGAAAAATATGCGATTTGCAATAGAAATTTTTTGTGACGTTGTCATAAAATCCTCCATATCTAAATATTAATAAATAATTCGTTTACAGGAGGTAACTAGTTTTTTCACTAGCTGTTTTTTTATTATCTCGAACATTTAAAACAAGCACAAAAAGAAGGGAATTAATTTATATATATCACATAGCTTACATTACAATGACGACTACTATTTTCTGTTGAGAGCGATAAATCACTAGATATTTCGCTTGTTAATCGAATTTACTCGTGGTGTGCAGATAAAACATTATTTGTTTTGTACTGCGATATCAGAAATCAACAGAACGAAAAAATTGTCTGTTTCAAATGCATAATACTTAACATTAGCGAAAAGAAATTCATTTAGTCGTATGGCTAATAATTCACAAAGCAAATAACTACGTAAACATTGTTAATAAAAAAAATTTTAGCTCTAGCCGGATTACTAAGAACGGTTTTGACATTAAATCGAGAACCAATAAATTAACTGCTCGATGTCAAAATCGATATAAGACAGCAGTTTTAGATACGATAATGGCTTTATTGTTTTCAATTTTCAGAGAAATTTGTACAGATTCAGGAAAAAGGATATATAATCTTTGATAAAATCTTTCTTTGATAAGTCAAAATATGTCTTTAATTGTACATGGGATTTTAAAAAGATGATATATACTGAATGTTATTCTGTTAAAGAAATCAACTTAATAGTCTTTTTCAAAAACACTTGCGTGTTTATATAAATCATCGTTTTTGAAAAAAAATAAACAAGAATTATCTTTCATTTGCTTCATTATACTATTGTTCCAATTTTGGCTTGTTAACTTGTCTTATAAATACGTAATAAAAAAAACGAAAATGTTTTTGTTTGAATAATTTGTTAATTTAACATTTTTTACCTAAATCATTGACAAATTGTTGATTTTCTCGCATTAGTATCGTTACAAGAACAATATTGATTGGTTCTATTGTAAAAAGCTTGTTAATAAAATTTTTTTTTTCTTCATTTTTTATTGTTGAATCACCAAGTTTGTTGTTCCATCGCATTAATCTTTCACGAATGTTCAATAAATCAGAGATGGACAAGTTATTTTGAAAAACTTCTCTAACTTTTCTTCACTATAGAATATTGCTTCAAATTAAAGCTAATCAAATTGAGAAATACCTGGGCACAAAATGACATATTACGGTTACAGTCTATCGCCAACAGAGCTGCTATTATATCTTCCAAAATATCCTAACTTGACGAAAATGACTTGATCGGGTTGAATCAAATTATTTTCGCCAAGTCACCATATTTTGGAAGGTATAGCAGCAGCTCTGTTGGCGATAAACTATAACCATAATATGTCGTTTTGTGCCCAGGTATTTCTCAATTTGATTGGTTTTAATTTGAAGCCATATTCAATAGTGAGGAAAAGTTAGAGAAGTTTTTCAAAATAACTTGAAAAAATGACTTGCTCATCTCTGCAATAAATTCAATTCCAAAATATAAAAAAATTAAAAACGAACTTTTATTTTCATCATCACGAAGTTCAACTACTTCTGCAGATAGAAAATTTTCGATTTGCTGAAAATTATTTGTCTGTGCCTTCATTTTTACTTGTATATCGGGCAACAATAGATAATGATGGAGAATTATTAATTGATAATTTTGTTGTTTGAACATTGGATATTTTTGAAGTAAATGAAAATTCTAAATTAAATGAACAAATACATTTACCAGCATAGGTTTTTAATGAGCAAGTTCTGTTGTAGCTTATGATAATGAAAGATTTTTTTCTTTTTTATTGAGTGATTTATTCATTACCAATTCAATTGAATGGACAAGAAGATCTATTTGAAAAGAAAAAAGCCAATATATTAACTATTTATATGAAGAAAATTGATTTGAGTAAATAAATGAATTCATTAACACATTAATATTGCCAAGAAAAAATAACCAATCACAAATATCATGTTTAGTCTATCTTTTTTTGTTACACATCTAATAGAAGGCATAAGCTTACTTACTTCATAATTATGTGGATTTATCTTAATTATTTTTTTTTAATCAAAAATATTGCTAGAACCGTTTTAATTGACTAATATTTGAAAATCGTGAAAATTTCTTGTATTTAAAATTAAATTAAAATGTTAAAGAAATCATAACATACGAATTTATCTTATGTTTTATTCGAAGATTTAAAAAAATTTTCTTTTATTTGAAAAATAAATCTCATTTTTTTTCTTTTACTAGATATCAATAGATGTGCATTTTGTAGACTTGATATCATCATACTGGAATACCTGATTTCTATAGAACCGATTGAGAATTAAATCTTAACCGAATAACTATTATGACCAATCAATAGTTACATGGTAGTTCCACTTCAGTTTGATAAAATGGATCTGCTCAATTAACTTTCGTCTGGTTCAAATGAAACTTATGATCAAATCCTTCTGTTTCATTTAGAACTAAGAAACATATTGTTTCATAGCCTTCTCAGCTCCAATGGATACTTCACTAATCTCAATTTATTAAGCTTGAAGTATTTCATATCTATTGCCGATGCCCGAATTGTTGCAAAACTAGTGTAAGACGTACATCTCAAGAATGATAGCAACCGTTGATTTGTAGTTTTCAGTAATCAAAAAGACCAAAACCAGGACGTATCAGGGCGATTTTAAAAAGTCAGGAAATCAGGACCACTGCGACCCCTAGTTGAGATATATCATTTTATACTACTAATTACTTGATTATTAGAGAAATTAGAACTGATATCTTTATATGAATGAATGCAGAATTTAATTCTCGTTTTTCGAGGTATAAAATCAAAATTTTAGCTTTTAAAATAATTGAGATATAAGCGATGGAATGTAGATATCCTTAATCTGCATTCGCTTTAGTTGAATTGACTCTACTGAACATTTTTCAGTGATTCATACCGTACTAAATTCTTTGATTATAAGAAAGGTTTTAAATTAAGTGAATACTAGAGGAAAATTTTGTAAAATACCAACAGCACAATTTATTCTGAGCCATTAACAGAGATAATTTTATGATAGACAGTGCTCATTAATTCACTAATTAATTAAGATGACGCTACTTTTAATTGTCGAGAATCTTTATTTGTATTTACAGTAAATATTAAATATATATAAGATATAAATAATTATATAACAGAAAGAATCGGAGTGACGATTATGATTATAAATCCGTTACAATTGATGAAAACTATTCTACTCTAATCGATTTTAATATATGTTACTAACATTTTCACTTGCATAATTAAATATCAATAGGTATTATATTGATAAGCATAGTATGTGTGTTAAAGGCTGCTCAGATGTTAAAATGATTAAAAATCAGAGTGTTCTAGTCAAAGATTCGAGAATAACCTGGTCATCTATCATCAAATGAATAAGAAAATATTTATCTTTTGATGATTTTTGTCAAAAACAAAAACAAATCATCCTATATTTATTAGACACGAAAAAACAACAACATGTCTAAAGAACATCCCATTTTTCTTCATATGCAGCACAAACTTTTGCACAAGTTAATGCAGCTGATAATGGATAAGATGATATTGATACTGTATCTTCATTGTAATCAACATTAACACTTCCTTTTGCCATAGCACCAATAACAAAAACAACTGGTTGATCTATTTCACCACATTCATCACGTACATAATCACGAACATTAACAAGACGTGTTGGTGTAACACCAAATGATGTAGAAATTTTTTTACAACCAACAGGAAAATGATCAGTTATAGGATTTTTGATAACTTTAAGTAATTTAATACCACCTTGAACTGAATCTTGTGAACGAATTGATAATTTATGAAGAAGTTGAACCATTAAACCAGCAAATCTATCAAATGTTCGTGGAATACGAGTTTGAGGATTTACTTCAATTAAAATTCCTTTATGCGTATGAATATAAACCTAAGCAAAATAAACAAAAAAAAAACGTCAATTTTAATCAGAAATATTTCATCTTGTTTTTCTGTCTATTTGGTTTCAAGTCTTATTAAAAGTTTTTCTTATTAGATAATAATGTGAATTCAATAAAATTTATTTCTTAAAAATTACCTCAAAAGATCTATCATTTTTCATAAAAATAATTAAGATTAAACGGACAGTTTTTGGTTAATAAAATAGATCAAATAATCAGTTTACTATATGTAAATATGTCTTAAGATCTTTGAAAAATCTGATAATATGATTTCGTCTGATTTATTGATCTGAAAAATAAAACTTGAATCATTGTACTAGCAAAATAGATTCAGTCTTTTGAGTTCGGGATTCTTTTTTATATGGTAAAACCTTTTGTAACTTTAAATTAACGTTTATTTTGTAAAAACTATTACGAGATACACGATTCAAAAGTTTTTCAGATTTAATAGTCTTTAAAGCAATTTTATAAGACATAGCCCTACATCACATCCAATACGTTCATATAAAGCATCTCTTTTTAAAACGACTCTCTTCACAATATTAGTCCAAACATGACATTTTCTTCTTGGTTTTTTCTCATCGGAATTGATCATTTCTTCGATCAGGATCTTTCGCGAAAAATGTAATTCAACTAACTCATGTTTTAACTCATTAAATCGTATACTGGTTACCTAAGTGCATTAGACAACAATCAAAAATTATTAGCAGATGCAAATAAGTTTAACTACACAAATATCTTAAACGCAAATTTTCATGTAATTCATACCGTTAAATAATCAACAGATCGTGTTTTTAAAGTTATTCAAGTTTCAAATTACCAGGACGCAAATTCACGACGCTCTGACTCAAAGGGTTAATCCTTTAAATCTACCTGTTTCTTTTTTTATCAATTGACTTTATTATTTCTAGTTCCTAACGATTTGCATTATTTCAATAGATGAAAGTATTGTATCAAATGTTCTATTTGAATCCCATGCATATTAAGCAATTTTTACTTATTAATATAAATCATATCTGTTCTCATTTAAACTGGAATTACGAGCGATTCATTATTGCACATAATCTCAGTTTAAATCCTATCATATCTATATATGTACGTTGTACTTGTCTTACTTTGCTCTAAGCATGAAAAGCTCTCCACAAGATCGTTTATTTTATAATTGTACTTGTTTTTTTCAAAATAAACTAAAATCTTCATTGTAACTTTATGTGAATATCTTACTTGAAGTAAACCAGCTCGATTAAGTGGTGAATCAAGTAACATTAATAAACATTGATGTGTTATATCTGGTCGTGCATTTGAATTAGGATCACGTTTATATTTTAAAAGATGATTTTTATGTCGATCACAATTAAGTAATTCATAAACTTTACCAATTTTAATTGTTTCTAAATTTGCTTGTTCAAGAACAACAATTAAACGTTTATCTGATGATTTAACTTTTTTTGCTTTATTTATTAATGTTTGATCAGTTTGTAATTTTTCTTCATTATCATTATCTAATTGTTGTTCTTGTCTTGAACGTTTATTCTTTGATGACATTAGATTGTTTTTCTTTTTTTTAATCTGGAAAATGAATGAGATTATTTATTGATTTATTTATTTATTTAATGTACTCGGCAAAAAATAAAATACATCGATTTTTTTTGTTTTGTTAATTTCAATTGAATGCACAAAGACAAAGAAGAAAAAAAAAAGCAAAAGCATTTTTATGTAACTGTTGTCTTTTTTATTATTATTATTATTATTATTATTGTTATTTTTTTGATTAATTCAAAGACTTGCACCCATTTTAAATGCAACATTATTATTAATTGATGATGATGTTGTTGGTTTAATTTCATCATTTAAATCATCATTCATATTATTATCTAATGGTTCATTTTCTCCATCAGAATATTGATCTAATTTTTCAAAACCTTTTCGTCTATTCATCCAATCACCAAGAACAGAACCAGGACCAGTACCTGTATTTTTTACATCACTTAAAAATGTATTTAAACGACGAAGTTTACGAATATTTCGTATTCGAACAATACATCCAATTATAACGGCAAGAAATACTGGAATAGCAAAAAATGCCATTATGATTAATGATACACGAAAATTTTTATCATTTAAATAAATTCGTTTACTAAATGTTTGCGATGGAAGATCTAAATAAATAAATCAATAAATCAACAAAAAAAAAACCATTAATATTTTAAATAATAATTTTACCTTTACGTTTTGATAATTCAAATTTATGTAAAGCATTAGCAGATGATGTAGCTAATTCACCGACATAAATTTCACGACCATTTGATGATACAGCTATATCATGTGGTGCAATTAAATGCTTTAATAAAAAGAAAAATAGTAAAAAAATAAAGAAGCATAATTTTATATCTTTAAAATTTACCGGATTTGAATCAAATGATGTTAAAATATCACCAGTTCGTGCATCAATCATATAAACTTTTTTTATTACAGTTTCTGTACCACCTGTGACAGCAAATAAGACTGTACCTAAATAAAATAAAAATAAATTGTTTTCTTTTTCTTTCTCTGTTTCTTTACAAACCATTTGTATTTGGTGCAAATTCAATAGCATAAATAGGACCAATATTATCTTTCATTTCAACACGAATTTGTCGTTGAAATTCACCAGTATTTGAATTAAAACATTGTATACGATAATTTTCACGATCGGCACCACATAATAATTGGGCATCTTCATTTAATGCAATTGAATGAACTATATTCCATTGATTAGGTAATGGGTAACCATCATCTAAGATTATTTTTATATTTAAATTTTACAGAAAAAAAACTCTTTCAGTCATTATTTCGATATTAAAGAAGAAGAAAAAAATTTCATTATCTTGATGAAAAATTGTTAATTTAACTTAACGATTACAAGATTTGGATTCAATGCTCTCTAGACATGAATTAATGTTTTATAATTTGACTTAAAGATTAACACTTATAATGCTTGTTGTTATTGAAAAAGAAAACTTACTATCACGCATTCCATTCATTGGTGAACCCCATTCAGTAATATATTCTCCTTTACGATTAAATTTAATAATTCGACTGTTACAATAACTTTAAAAAAAAAAAAAAAAAAAATAAATATAATAAATTTTCTATTAATTTTACCCATCAGCAACAAAAAAATCTCCATTTTTCATTACAGCTATATCTGCTGGTCGACAAAGTTGAGTTGGTCCTGAACCTGGTTGAAACATTTCTCCAACTGTTAATGCTGGATGTGTTAAATCACTTGGTTTAAACATAAAAACTTGATGCATAGCTATATCAGTTAACCAAAAATTTCCAGCATGATCAATTGTTAAACCATGTGGCATATAAAACATTTTTGCACCCCAACGAAATTTTCCTTGTCCTGTACGTGTATCAATATGAAGAAGAACATCTTCATCAATAGGACCATATAATTCATTACGAAAACGATAATTTCCAGCAAAATATCTTTCAAAAAGAAAAACTAATATTAAATAAAAACAAATTCTTATATTACTTATTTTCCCATTTTCGTGAACCACGATGATATACAATAAGTTCATCATTAGCTTTATTTAATGCTAATCCACCTATTTCACCAAGTTGACTTGGTAATGATTTAACATCAGGCCATGTATCAATACAAGTATATAAATTTGCTAAAATAAAAATAAATATTAATATTTTTGTTTTTCTCATAATAATTTTTTTTTATATACACCAAGCAAAGCAAGCAACAAACAAAAACTGAATACGACATCAAATCTCACAACTCATTAATTTTGCATTATGTAATTTAACTGTTTGATCTTTTCCATATGTTAAATGTGTTGGTAATAAATAATCATAATTTTGTGCGTCAACATATTCATATTCAGGTAAACCAAGATGAGATAAAACTTTATTCATATCATATGGATTTGAACCTTTATTTCTATGACGCATATTTTCTACTTCATCTATATAATCCTCATAAGCTGGATCATCATTTGATGTTAATGATGATGATGATGAATGTTTTCCAGTACCTTATAATTAAATAATTATAAAGAACAAGATATAATTTATAATAAATTACCTATTGATGGATTCATTGCATGTTCAGCATGAGTATGGTGACCACTACTTGTATCACCTATATCAGATGGTTTACGTGGAGGAACTTCACTATCAGGTGGAATAAGACTAAACAAATAAATATAAAATTAATTTAATTATTTACAAAGTATTTGTTTATTTTTATGAGAAAAATTAATCTGATAACTGTAAATACAATCTAATTTACGAGAAAACTTATCATTGGCGTTTAAAACGGAACATGAACAATCGATTATCAGACTTCACAAATACTTATGAAATAGAAGACTTATACGATATGATAACTATACTTCTGAGGGCAGATAATCAAGAAAACAAAGTTGTGGATTATGAGTAAATTCTTTTTAAGCCAATACTCGACCATTCGAGTTGCTATTTGTCTGATAGATATAATCATGAAACATGACATAATATAAAATAACTATCTTTTGTTTTTGTTTTATACTTATTATATCATATTACAATTAATAATTTTTATCATTGACACATATTAATAGTAGATAATAATTGATAAACTAAAACATATGTTAATAAATTATTTTATTTATCATATAAATGACGTCATTGTAATTCATATTCTAATCTCATAAGAATAGAACTAACAGCTATTTTATTAGATACATTTCATATTACAATAATGAATAATCTAATTGTTTAAAGTATCCTATTAATAAATCGTAAATATTTTAATTCTTACTTTATTAATGAATTAAATTCATTATCCCAACATGATCGAATTGGAGCTACACCTGTTTTTTGTTTTCCACTTGCTGTTTTTGCTGGTTCAAATGAATACATTGCATATACATTACACATTTCATCTTTATGTGTTGATCTAAGAAAATTTTTTAATTTATTTCCTTTCTTTTTCTTAAAAAAATAAAAAAAGTTTAATTTACCCGACTCGAACAACTTGATCATCATCATTATCATAAACACATTGTCCAATAAGATAATCATCATTTTGAATTTCAATAGGTGTTGAAAGTGGATAAAATGATTGTGGCCATTGTGGATCACCTTTAACTATTTGTGTAACTATTCCATCACGTACACGATATAATGAATTAACTCGAGCTAAAAATAAAATAACAAATATTTTCATTGAAAAAAGTATAATAAAAATTCAAACCCCATTGATGTGCATGAACACGAGCAGCAAATATTGAAATTGATGGTCCATTATAACGACATGAAAATGGAGTTCGAATAGCTAAAAAAGAAATAAGAATAAATTATTATATTATTTCTTTATTATTTATTATTTTACAATGTGCTTTTGGTTTTAAATAAATCTGACTTGTACCAGCTAACATAACACCTGCTTGATATTTTCGTCTAAAATAAAATAGAATTTGATATAAAATTCTAAAAAAAAAAAACAATAAATTTCTATATACGGTTTTCGACTCATAATTAATTGATTTCCTGATCTATCATTAATAGTAGTTGATAGATAATGTATATTAACAATAATATATTTGTATGGCGTATTACGACCAACCGGAAATCCAACATCTAAATAATATATTGTTTTTTAAAAAGATTTACTTTAATTTTAAAATCAACAAACCATCAGGTAATGTCATTGATGGAGCATTTCGAGCCCATCCATGGATAATCAATTGATCATTACCATTACATGCTTGACCCGAAGTCCTACAGACATATTTTATTATTAATTTTCAAAAATATAAAACTAACCAAACTAATTTATTAGAACCCGGATTAGCACAAGCAAATGTTAGCATATGATGAGCAGCATTCATATTAATTAATGGTGAATATCCAACTAAATTATATATAAATATATGTAATAATTTATTATATTATATTATTTTAACTTACCAATAGCTAATTCTTCATCCGGTAATTCATATTGAAGAAAAGTATATTGATCTTCCTAAAGAAAATATTATGAAAAAAAATGTTTTTTTTTTTTTTTCATTATTTATTATACTAAACCTGTGTTGTATTAAAATTTGGCATTGTTATATTTATACTGAATAGATCATCTTTATTTTTAACACTTGCCGTATAACTATAATCAGCAATAGTAAGAAGTCCAAGAACAAGATTAAGGACGGTTGTTGTTGTTCCAAAACGATATTTATCCATATTTTCGTATATACAATTACATAAACTTGGTGTTTTTTTTAGTTAGGAGAAGAAATAATATAAACCGAGCACAAAAAAAAACAAGGAAAAGAGGAATGTTACATCTGAAATGGAAATCAAAACAAATGATTATATGTTGAAAAAGTTAAATAAAAAGAAAAATAATTGATATGCATGAATAACTATCATATTAATATTATTTATCGTTATCATTAAGTGGACAAACAAAACTAGCAAGAAGTAAACTATGCACAAAATCATTTTTGCGCTTTTGTTGTTGTACTACAGTATTATTTGATTGAATCGACGAAGAAGGAGATTCATCACATAATTTTCGTAATAATGATGGATCAGGTTCTATGATAGGTGTTTTTGTTGTTGTTGATGATGATGATGATGATTGTTGTTGTTGTTGTTGTTCAGGTGTTGGTTGTTGTTGAGCAACAATTTGTGCCCATGTTTGTTGAGTATTATTTGTTGATGATGATGATGATGCTGATGATGGATCAATAAAAAGAGCGGATGCAAAAAGTGAATCAAAAAAATCATTTTCAATTGATGGTAAAATATTTGATGATGATGATGCTTGTTGGGAATGATGAGATTGTTGTTGTTGTTGATGAGAACGTCCAGTTGAACGAAGACGTTCACGTTCATATTGTTGTCGAGTTAAACTTTGAAGATTAATTGTATTTGATGATGAACTATTATTATTATTTGCTGCTGCTAAACGCCTTACAGTTGATAATTGTGTTAATAAATCAGCTATTGGATCACTTCCACCACTTAATGTTGAAGTATCAACAACAAAATGTTGACTTACAGTACCTCCACCACGTCCTAATACACCTCTTCTACTAGGTGTACGTACTGGTCCTCGTCTAAAACCAGCTCTTGTACTAGTACTATTGCTAAAATCAAAATCTCGACTTGATGATGATTGTCTTGCATATGGATTTGTTCCAATACCAGCTGTTGATGGTGTTTGAACTTGTTGATATTGATGATCATTAGCAATATGTGCTAAAAGATCAGATGAAACATAATTTGGTTCACCATTTGTCATAGCTGCACAAATTGGACAAATAACTTCATTTGATTGTTGTTCATCAGCATGTTTTAATTGAAGATGATGAAAAAGATCAAAATTTTGTGATGTTTCATTTGTAAATGGAAGTGAAAAACCCATTTCACCACAAAATGGACATGTAAATGATTGAGCATGTTCAGATGTATATCGTTCACCATAATAATATAAATCAAAATCTTGACGTGTTAATATACCTGAAATAGAAGAAAAAAAGAATAAACAAAAAATAAAAAGAAATTTTGTTTGTTTTTTTTTTACATTGCATAGGATGTTCATTTGTATGATGACTTGATGTTTCACCTTGTTCATAACATGTTGAACAAAGATCATAATCATAACAAATTAAACATTTAAAACGTTTCGAACGAAAATTACTCTTACCACAAGCATCACAACTGACACCTTCATGAGCTGACATTACTCAAACATAGAAAAAAAAAACAATTCTTAGTACTTTTCCAATGGAAAATCTGACATGACGACCATAACGATTAAAGTATGTCAACCAATTAAATACGAGACCTCTATCAAGATGAAATTTTTATATAAAAATATTTTTTCAAAATAAATGAATCTTTTTAATTATTGATTATATTAAAAAAATATATTATAAATTTTATATTCTTTTTCTATTATTTGCATTAAAGGAAAACAAAACTAAAATATGAATGGTTTAAATATATTATTAAAATTTTTATTCAAATATTTTCTTTTTAAATAATAAAACAAAATACATTCAAGATTAGAATATGTTTTAACACAAAATACATATTTGTTTTAATGTCCACCACCAAATAATTCTCGAAGATCTGGATCATTTTTACATCTTAAAATTTAATAAATAATAGAGAAAAATAAATCTATAGAAATTAATTTATACCCTTTAATAAATTGTTCTTTATTTAATTTTTTTCCTTCACTTATACCAAGTGTATTAAATACTCCAGCAGCAAGTTCTTTTGGATAATTATTATTTGTTTTATCAATTTTACCTGCTATAGTTAACTAAATATATATAAAAAAAATAAAAACAATAAATTTTTTAATTAAAGCAAAAATTTTGTCATACAGATGCTTTAAGAAAAGCAGCTAATTCTTGTATATCCATATTTCCATCTCCAGAAACATCACACCTATATATAATAATATGAAAAATATATAATATATTTCGAAATTTTTGTTTTTATAATTACATTTCAAAAACATATTTAAGATGACTATCTAAATCACCTGGAGTACCAGCTGCAACTGCTAATAAAAATTCATGAAAATCAATTGTACCATCATGATCTCTATCAAATACGGCAAATACATGACTTTATTTAAATAAAAAAAAGAATTAATAAAAATATAATTCTTTAATAAATAATTTATACTCGCATAAAACATTTGTTTTATCATTTTCATCTTTTATTTCTTCATAATATCTTATAAAACCTTTTTTATCCATTCTACCTGATGGAAAATCATTCCAGAAAGCCTTGAAAAAATAAAAACAATTTAATAAAAATAAAAAATAAAAATTCGAATTCTACATACAGTATGTAAATCAATAATTTCTAAAACGAAAAAATAAAATCTAATTAATAAAATTTATTTTAAAAATTTCTCTCACCTTCTTCACTAAGTCTAGAACTTGCTTTTAGCAAAGCAATACCTAAATATAATATTATTTAATTAGATCAATAAATAAAATGAATTAAAAACAGACTATGTGGAGTAAGTTCTTTTGATGTTCCACTTTTAACAACGATTTTATTACCCATAGAAAAATTTTCTTTTCTTTTGCTAAAATGAATATAATCGTTATAATATATTTTATATGAGTATTTATTGAGAGAAAAAAAAATTAAATCAAAACATCTTAATATTTGTTAAAGAACTATGAACCTTTTCTTTTTTTCAATGTCTCCGTAGATTTTTTTTCTTATTTCTATTTTCAAACATCGTTCAATAAGAAATCAATATAGATCCGAAGAAAAAAGAAGAAATTTATCGATTACTCTATTATTGTTCATTGAGTAGTGTTATATGATAGAATAGGAACGTTTATAAATTATTTCTTGTATTTTTGTTTTTTTTTTCACGATCTATATGAGAAACTTGCTTTATTAATTTATGTTATTTTGCTTTTTCTGTATTATGACATCTGCTTTATATATATATATTTGTGAATATATACAGAACATTACAAGGTCTTTTCCATCGATTTCAATAGAGAAAAAAAAACAAATATAAATTGATTTATCAATAATTTGTCACATATAGACATTATAAAATATGATTAACATGTAAAAAAAAAAACTAACAGTGACAAGAAAAGTTTGTAGAAGAACAGATGATGATGGTGTTATTGGATATTTTTATTGCAATATAAATAGTTCTTGCAATCATATTTTGTTTTGAAAATCCTATATATGCTTCAAGCTAAAATAATGCTCTCTTTCTTTATTATTAATATTTATTAGCTAATTTGATAATCAGATGTCCTAAGAGAATGAATTGATAGGAGAAATTTATTTATATTGAAAATAATTTATATCCGAAATAAAAAAGATATCAAACAGAAAATGAAACAAAAACAAATGTTAGACATGAGAAGAGGATTATTGTTTATAAATGGTGAGATATTCGAAGATTTTAATTACTTTCAGTTACATCTGAATAAATAGTATTGTTATAGTACTCTATTCATATGTTGAATCATCTATCACATAGGAAAGAACATTGATAGTATGATTAATTGAGTGATGCAAGATTTTTTATCACTTTAATAAAATACGAAATCTCTAATAAAGATTTCATTTTCATAGTTTAATATTTTTTGATGAACGCTTTAAACTGACATAATCATTGCCAATAGATTGAACATTCTCATCTTTAGATGAAAAAATTCATAGCATTCAACTAATACAGTAATAAAGTCAGAGCAAATTTTTCTCGTTGTTCTTTATTCGTCAACAGAAAACATTTAGTACTGAATAATTCACTTTTAAACTTATTGATACGTACAATTTTAGGCGATTTTGTTTATTCTATTGAATAGCAAAAAAAGTAACATCTTGTCAAAAACAAATCGAGAAAATCTTTTCTCCTAGAAAATATCGTATAACCACACATAAATTGTCAGTAGGTCTGATGAATTCAGAATATCGTTTTATGATTACTGTATTTATCATTCAGATAAGTGTATCTTGTAAAAACTTACCTATAGCGTACAGTTATTTGAATTATTGGTGATCCTTTGATATCAAGATATACTAGGAATCAGAAAGTACCATAAAATATTCCTAATTACTTTATTATTACTTGGTAGAACCAGTAAAATCAACTAAAAAACACTAAGATGCATATGCAGCTAGAAATATAGTTTCTATATACATAGCGAGAAAGTCAAGAGGGGAAATAGCTAATTATTGATTAGTTATGATTAGGAGTGATTGTCAGTGATTATCAGTGTTTAGGAGTAATTATCAGTGATTAGGAATGATTAGAGATGATTATCAGTGATTAAAAAAATGAATGAGAGTCACATATTATTTCATGTCCTTCTTTTTTTCTTTACTTGCGTTGTATACGCAAAACGAAACTGTTTTAAGCCGTTTAGTAGATTATGTTGCTATTAGATATTATTAACTATCTTAAAGTATCCGAAGCTTTTGACTTAACTCTTTTGTATTGTTTTTCAATTTATGAATTTTAAGAAGAAGTAACACGAGTGGTGTAACTAGAAAAATCTCAGGGGGTAGGCTCAGCCTCCTTTCTCCCCAAATTTTTGTGAAGTCTGTTTATAATGAGACAGATTTGAGATGAGATCGCTATCGATACTGAAGATTCGATTTGGTGCATTGATGAAGAAGACAATGCTTCTACTAACTCTACTTGTTTTATAGACTTATCATAGATGGTCGTCAATAGACTGCTTAGTTCTGGAGTAGAGGAAGGTAAAACATCGTCACAGATGAATTTTTTGCAAGCTCTCGCGATTGCTTCATGTTGATTGATGATCTACGTATTACACATAACTTGCGTATTTACGACACATTCATTCTTTTATTTTGCGGCTGTACTACATAGGCGACGCAAGCTGAAGTTGCTAGAGCTAGCATTAAATCTTGTAAACCGACAATAATGATAAGAAATTTTCTATTTCAGAACTTATATAAAATCAATTTATTAATTTCAAAATATTTTTTTATCGTTGTTTTTGGATATAAATTCAGTTATAATAGTATCTAAATTAATATTAAAACTATGTTCAATATTTATTAAAGCTAAGCTAGGTAATCTCTCTTCACCAGTTGTATTTCGATTGTATGTTTTAAGTTTTCTTAACGATGAAAACCTCCTTTTACATTCACCCAGGACGAAAAGGCACAATCGTAAATGGTCGTATACGATTGTATACAGTCGTAGATTAGTCGTAAATCGAGGTTCAGTTGTCGGCCATCTTGTTTCTTCTTGAATTTAGTCCAAAATTCAGCAAAACGTAGAATTCAAAATGCAGCATTTTAACTTTTATTTTTTGCATTATTTTGAACTATACATCGGATAGTAAGTACCTAAATATTTAAAAAAATTTTTCTTTTATTTTAGATTATAAACAACAATACAATAAAAGGTATTTTTTTTTTGTTCTTAGATTATTAAACACAACAAAACAATAGATAAGTGTTATTTTAAAATAAATTATTTTTTTATTTTAGATTTATCTAAACGTCTTAATGAACAGTAAATATTCCTGGTATTGAGAATAAAGGTAGAGACAGGAGAGGAGGCAACATGCACGCAATTGCCGCATTCTCTGTAAGGAGATGAGAGTGTGAATACGAGAGCAAACGACGTTATATACAATTGTGTACAATCGTCTACGATGGTCGTATTTATGTCATATTTCGTCGTATAATACGACACGATGAAAATACGACCATAATTCACGAGTCAAGTAATACGATGAAATACGATCGTGGACGGTTGTTTACGACAAACGTAATACTTCTTCTGGGTTCCTCTATCATTAAAAAAACTGGCTCATGTGGTCGAACTACAATGGAGATACAAAAACATTTTTGATAGTTGACTTTTGGGACATCGGTATTTTGTTGTAAATGAAAAGTTGATCGTGTCTTATCAGATATTCTTTTAAGTAATTAAAAGATACAGATTTCGAAGATGACTGTCTAAAGTGAGAAAAAGAAAAGTTGATAGAACATTATGATTCAATAACACATGAAGAAGAAAAGTTATTTTATCGAATGATAACTATGGAAAAATAAGAGTATCATTTGAATTGATGAAAATATTAATGTATTCTATTCCCAATATATTAAAAGGCACGGTAAATGTTTATATAAAAACATGTTACTATTTTATTACGTATTTTATTTTATTTTCTTGTTACTGCTCAGATCAATCATGCCCGGCTATAAATGACCGTTTTTTTATCGTATTTGACTCGTTTCATATGTACAGTATTACAGCCGTTTTTTGCAATACCGTATACGGTTAGGGCGGTCGTAATTATTGGTCTGGGTGTTGTTGTTGATATTGAAGTTCTCGTAAAACTGCATTTAATTTCGATCTAATTTTTTTATTTACAGGGTTGTTCATATATTCCGTTGTCACGGCAGAGAGACTAGAAAAAATGATCAGTAATGACGGCACTGGGAAGGATCCCTGATGAGGTGGTGATATTATCATTAAAAGATTTGAAAATTTCTGTAATTACATTATGGAGATATGATCTGAGATATATTTTTTCTGTTAGTTTCCTGTATATTTTTTGCATGATGCATCGAATTTCACCAAGACACACTAATAATAGTTGCTTTCAACATGAATTTATTTTGCAACATTTAAAAGTAACATGGGCACAAAAAATGCACATAAGAATATGCAGTCCATCGTTATAGATTTCAAATCAGTCAGAACTAAACTGCATTAATCTGAGTTTCAGCTGAATTGTTTTGAGTAATTCTGAACATTCAAGAAACACATTGGAATGTTCTCAAAATAACAAAGCTAGATCTTTGAATTCTGTTCGAACATAGGAGCAAAATAGAGTTGGCTATACATTCTCGGAAATCAAGTAATGATACGATCATATCTAGACATATGAGAATTATCGTCCGCATATCTTCTACTGTAACTCCGAAATTACTCTTTTTAGCATTAGTTTTAGTTTAGTTTTATTTACTAAAAATGAATGTGGGAGGAACAAAAATGGAAAACAAGCTTCTTGATTTTCTATTTTACTGTTCATACGATTTGATAATTGTTTTCAAGATATGATTTTATCTTAATTCTGAGAAAGGTCTGTGATATAACATTATATCAGCATACACATTCTAGACTTATACTGAAATGAAGATTTGAATGCTAAATTTTTTTATTAAATACATGATTGATTCACTTACGTGAACAAAAAAACGACTATACAAAATGTTTCATTGACATCAAAAGGAAATTTCTCGTCGTATGCTAAACTTATAGTCTCTATGAGGTGTAGAAAACATTTTTAGATGTAAAAATCCATCTGAGATGTTTAGCTGCTTATGGCAGTGAAATACCACCAGACTCCTCGTAAGCCAACATGGACATCGCTGTTTCTAGGGCTCCCAGTTCACTAATTTCTTTTGAATCTAATTGAGACTATATCAATTTGATGTAGTTTTTCATGCTCTATCAGAATATGAACTTGAAAAGATTTGAAATGGCTGGCATCCGATCGAAAACTGCAATGTACTAGTAAAAGTCCTATTTTCTCTTGTTTTTCACTATTATTTCGAGATTTTGACTACAAAAACTTAAGTTTCATGCAAAATAAAGTTGATGTTCTGATACAGTCTTATCGACTGATGTTCAGTGGTTATACGAAATCTGTTTATTGATAGAAAATCGCTGTCTATATATAGGATGGATGATCCGTTAGCGTTGGAAATATCCGTGGAAGGAAAATAAAAAATCCATTGAACAATACATATGAGAAGATAATATACAGAGAGGAAAAAACCAAACTTATGTGATAGACAGAAATGAAAAAATCCACATATATGTGACGCGTGAAAAGAGAAACAAATAAAGTAGAACGAAAGGAAAATACTATATGATATATATTTGATAGATAAACGAATGAATATCTTTTTTATTCGCTTACATATTCCGAATCAGCATCAAAATCTGTATCAAAAAATGTATTTCATCAAAAAAAAAAAAATTCCGTCAGAAATTCAACCAGAGGGAACCACAGAGTCAAAAGTAAGTAAAAATACCTGCGTGGGACAACTGGTCCAGTTTTTGATGAGAAATTTTTTTCGATGAAATACCTTTTTTTTTATACAGATTTTGATGCTGATTCAGAATATCGACTTTATTTTGCATGAAACTTAAGTTTTTGTAGTCAAAATCTCGAAATAATAGTGAAAAACAAGAGAAAATAGGACTTTTACTAGTACATTGCAGTTTTCGATCGGATGCCAGCCATTTCAAATCTTTTCAAGTTCATATTCTGATAGAGCATGAAAAACTACATCAAATTGATATAGTCTCAATTAGATTCGAAAGAAATTAGTGCACTGGGAGCCCTAGAAACAGCGATGTCCATGTTGGCTTATGAGGAGTCTGGTGGTATTTCACTGTCATAAGCAGCTAAACATCTCAGATGGATTTTATTCATCTAGATTCGGATAGAGCTTCGATTTTTACATCTGAAAATGTTTTCTACCCCTCATAGAGACTATTACGTGCGAAAGCAGCCTCAAAACTCACATATAGAAAAAATGATCTAATTTTTCAGCACTACATTTTTGAACTTTCAGACAGTGACATTCGTGATCAGCATCACAGACTTGTCAGCTCTAGTCACTTTTGTAAAACAATTTTGAAAAAAAATTTTGTCGAAACCTCGTAGGGGATACGGGCGTCAAAAACTAGGAAGTGATTTTAAGGAAAATGACTGTGCTTGGTTTGTAACCCATATCGATCTTGTAACACTCATATAATTATTTCTCGAAAATATCGTGGGGCGAAAAGTGGCCTTAACGCCATTCGTCCTTTGAATATCTTCATTGCGGCTCAAGCAAACGAGCTGATTTTTTCATCAATGATAGAGGCTTGTTCTAAGTTTATATCCATAAAGACATGCCTACAGAGACTACTTGTTAAATATATTATTCTTTTTCTCATCTGAGAAAACGTAAAATATTTTTGTTGAGGTCAATAGTAATATTTAACAAAGAGTGTCTGTGGACATGTCTTTATGAATATAAACTTTGAACCAGCCTCTATCACTGATAAAAAAATCAGCTCATTTGCTCGAGCCTCAATGGAGATATTCAAATTTCTTATTGAGGTGTTATTTATGGATCACCCTGTAGATGACACTAATTTCAAGATATTTAAGTAATCTTTATGAAAGAATATTTTCAATTATTTAAATAAATTATTAAAAATTTCCTTGATTTAAATAAAAAAACATTTTATTGATTGTACTTTTTATGGATGTTGCGTAGTAATATATATATTTAATTAACTAGTTCAGTGATATTGAATACCAATCCATGACGTGATTCTTTGCCTAATTTTTAGTAAAATAAAAAGAAGATTAGAAGGAAAAAAAGATTTGTTTTTTCTATCTGGTTTAAAATAAAAAGTTTATTAATTTCAACAAGGCAACCAGATAAAATAATACAATATGAAACAGAACGTCGACGAACCCTTCGTCTTCTTCAAGTTAATCAAAAATTTTTCAAAGCTAAAAGAGAAATATAATGTTGTTAGACACGTCAAATTGAAAAACAACGAGCTGCACAACTTCGTCAAACAGTTGCTAATGAAAAGAAAAAACAAACATATTTATTAGTTGATCAACTAAAAGTAATAAATCTTATTTAAAAAAATATTTATTTATTTATTTATTCATTCTAGAATGAATGGATACAAGAGAAAATTGATTTACATGATAATCTTGAATATCAATTTCGTGAAAACCTTATGGAAATGGGAAAAGGTCATAAAGAAGCAACTGATCAAGTAAAATGACTCATTTAATTTAGTTTTTTTTATGTTTCTTGTTTTAAATTAGCCCGATTATGAACAAGAATGGTTAACAAAGACATTAGATAATGAAGCTCGAGCAAATGAACGAGGTCTACAAGCACTTGATAAACTTCATGTTGATATGATGCAGAATGAAAATCAACGTAATCTTCATATACTTCATCGGTTTGTTTAAGTTTTTATTATATTTATAATATTATTTCATATTTATATAGAAAAGCAGCACTTGAATTAGAAAAAGTTCGTTCACAACGTATTGCTAAATTACCTCTACCTGAAGATCCTTTACGTGATCTTCATACAAAACCAAGTAAAATACTTTCTGTTGTTCTGATTAATTTATGTATATGTATATTTAGCAACAATTATTACTGTTCATGATCCATATAATCTTACAACAACACAATATCATCTTAAAGAGCGTCTTCTAACAAAAGAAGATGATCAACAAGTAATAGGAAAAAAACACAATATATATATTTTTAAATTTAATTAAAATTTTAAAGGTTGACGCAGCAGAAGATGCTATTATCGAACAAGAACGTATTGATACATATATTTCGGATAAACGACGTTTATGGAATGAACAACATGAGAAAGCTCGTGTTCGTGGTGATAATGCACTTAAACGTGAAATTCTTAATAATGTAAAATTTTCTTATTTTATTTATAAAAACAAAATACATCAAAATAATTTTCATTGTTTTTTTGTTTAAATAGGCATATGATAATGTACTTGATGAATTAGGTAAACTTGAAAGACAAGATCGAGATCGTCGACAGAAAGAAATACAAAATTTATCTGTAAATATTATCTTTAAATTTTTATACAAAAATAAGAACAAAACGTTTTATTTTTGAGAAAAGTATATTCATACCACCATGGCGTCGTGAAGAAGAACATCAAGAAAAACAAAGACAAATGAAAACAACATTTGAACAAGTTTATCAAGAAAATCATCGAAAACGTTAGTTAATAAAAAAAAATAATTTTTTTACATATTTTCTTATTAATAGAACCAATTCCAATTGTATTAATGAATGAAGATGAAATTCCACAAGAAGAAGAAGATGCTACTAGTGATCGAACACTTGTTGCAGAAAATCCATCACCAGAATATCGTTTAACAACAATGACATCATCAGTTAATACAATTCCATTAGCTGATCCAACTTTAATTACATTACAAACATCATTACCAGATCAACAACTTACTAAACAGCAACAACAACAAAATATGCATCGTTTAATGGAAAAAATTCAACAACAAAGAAAAGCAGCACAAAATCGATTAAATCAACAAACAACATATATAACACCAACAATAAAGACACCTAAACGACTTATTGTTAGTCCTGGTTATACTGAAAGTAGTATATCAATTGATTCATCATTAGCACAACAGAAAAATCGAGAAGAACAATTATCATCAAATATTACAACTGGTCATATTGAAGAACGACGTGCTACACTTGAGTATGTTTTTCTTTTTTTAATTAAAAAATTTTTTTTTCTTTTTTAAGATCTCGAAAACAAGCACTTGACGAACATATACGTATTTTATCTAAAAGAGCAAATATGTTTCCACAAAATTCTACATGTCCAATTATATCATCATCATCATCAGATCTTTCTATTGAAAGTTTACTTAAACATTTGCGTCCAACAAGTAATACAGCTGGTATACCATCAGCATCATCATCAATATATATTGAGAAACAACAAGAAGATGATCATCATGAACAATTTGTACAAGCTATTCAAGCTATTATTACTTCAGATGAATCACAATTTCAATCATCATCATTAACATCAGCTATTGTTATTGAAGATAATGATAAATCACATGAAACAATATCTGATAATACAAATAGAGAAAATTTTTTATTTGATAAATATGAAAGTCATTCATCAAAAGATCGTGATCAGTCATTAAAAGATCTTATTTCACGTCTTATTACTATACAACAACAAACAAATAATAAACAATATCAAGGTAAATATTTCATTTAATAGAATTTATTTTATTTAAAAAAAAAACTTATAATATAAACGTATTCACACAAATCTCAAGACATATACTATTTCAATAGATAATGTTACAAAATTTATTTCTTATGCAGTTCGATAGAGCAAAATCTCTGTTTTAAAAACACTTTGCTAAATTTGAAATTTCCTAAAGTTGTCATATTTTCATTAAACGATTTGCTAACAAACTGATCCTTGTAAAGTATATAACATAATGTGCAAACATTCTTCAAGTTTCACTCCACAATTCAATAGCAAGCGTTAATGAGTTTTTAAAGTAAATACAGTGCAACCAACCATTGAATATACTACGCTCTATTGAAAACATATTATGGAATCTTTAACTTTTAAAATAGTACAGCAATACAATATTTCTTAATTTTGCTTAATTATAGATCATTTTTGATAATTTTACAAAAACTTAAATTTAGGTGTTTTAATCTTAGCGAAATATTTTTTTAAACTACACGTTTTAAAGCAGAGAATTTAATCTGTCTAGCTATGTAAGAAAGAAGGATCTTAATAAAAATAATTTAGATGAATTATTATCTAAAACAAAACATCAAAATGTTCAAATACCAAATCCTTCAGTAATAATTGATGATCTTGTTGATGATGTTTTATCATCAATAAATCGAAATAATGATACATCTCAAGAATTTGATATAAATAAAAATACTGAAAATCGTTTTTATGAAGAAAAACGTTTAATTGAACAAGAATTAGAATTAATTCAACGTGAACGTGAAAATCTTCTTAATGAACATGAAAAATATCGACAACAAACAATGTAAAACATTTTTTTGTTTTAATAAAAATAAAAATAAAATTCTTTCTTTCTTTTAATTATAGAACATCTTCAATAAAACACAATCTCAAATTCAACCACCACCACCACCACTATCTTTACTTCGTGCTAAATTGAATATTGTCGCTACTAATGAAGCACATGAATTAAGTACAATACAAGAAGTTGATACACCTGTTAGTTCACGAAATACATCATTATTTCATCATCATAGTCCACTTAAATCTTCATTTGATCTTCAACAATTAGAACAAATATTTTCTGCTGATTCATCATCATCATCATCATCTGAACACAATGATATTCTTTCTTCACAAGTTCCACATGTTTCAGTTATACAACAACAACAGCAATAATTAATACCTAATAGTGGTTTAGAGAGAGATGATTCAGGTATTTCACTTATTGATGGACCACGTTCATCAGCAACATCTCAGACAACATTTGCTGGTGAAAATGGTAGTGGATGTGGGAAAAGTTCAAGTAATGGAATCCAAAGTTTATTAACAATACGTCAACTACGTGTTAGAACAATAACCAATGAAACAATACCAAGATCAATTACAGAATCTGATGATCAATCAATATCAAGTGTATCAAAAAAATGGCGAGATATACTTGCTAATGAATGTTTACCACAATCAACTATATCATTAACTAATACAAATAAAACCAATGAACAAATATTAACACATTCATTAGGTTTTGGTTCTATTCTAATTTATTAATAAATATTTTTTCTTTTTAAATTTTAATAGAAAATCTTCCAATATCATCATCATCATCGAATAATCCAAATAATATTTTTTTCGTCATCACAAAATTTACCAAGTCAAGAACAATTTCCTCATTCTCAATATGATAATGAACGATGTGATTTAATGTCATTAATTAAAGTTCATGAATATTTAACTAAACAACACCATCTATCGTCAACAACAAATGTTGAGCAATTAATTCCAATATCGACTCCACCAATACATCATCAATCATACTCAACATTAACATCAGTTACATATCGTTCATCACTTGCTAGAGAAGCACTTACAAGTATTCATCCAATATCAACACCATCACATATATCATTTTCATCATCAGATATACCAATAAATCATATATCGTCACAAGAAAGAAATCAACAACAACAACGAAATAGTCTTATTAATAATATAGAACATTCAACAAATTCACCAAATACATTTGAAACATCAATTATATCAAATTCATCAACAAATTCAAATAAACATCTAGATACATTATCTTATTTAATTGAACAAAATCAACAAACTGTGCAAAGACTTATTTCGAATCATAATCAAAATCCAATAAATCAATCAACAACATTTTTTTCTTCAGCATCAATGCCCACACAAGATTATGAAAGTGGACCATTAATAACCATGACAATAAATGATAAAGATCAACAAAAAACAACTTTAATTGAAACAGGTTCATTATCAACAATGGATATTCCATCAGCTATTTTATTTCCTGGAGAACAACCCTTATTTGAAACAGCAAAAATTGATTCAGATGATCGAGATATCCTTGATGAACCATCATTAACACTTCTTTCAAATAGTTATCGATCATTGACAACAACAACAACAACAGAACAAATTTCAACAGCTATTATCCTTCAATCAACGTCACAACAAAAAAAGAAACAATGTTCATCTCCTGTTTCTACATGTGCAGATAAAACAAGTGCTTGTTCAACATCTTCATTATCACCAATTAACCCTTTCATTACTAACTTTCTTTAGCGTTCTGCGCATACGCTAGAAATATATAGATAAATCTTTCTCTTGCGTTCTATGGCGACGATCAGCTATTGATGAAGTCTATTGTGATTATTTCGGGCCATAAAAAATGACAAGAATTTGATTATTGCGGATAATTAGACAGGTACAATGAATAGATTGAACTTGTATAGTTTAGAATCTATAAAAAAAAAGTAATAAAATAGTTTGCGACAGAGAAAAAGTCATTCTTTTGTTGAAAATGTCATGCAATAAAGAAAATATTCTTGAATATGATAATGAAGAAGATTACACAAACGCTCTCGATAATTCCGACATCGATGAACTTGAAGATGAAATGAAATTAATGTGTAACATTGAGAGTGAAGAATACAGATCAGATGATAAATGACATATTCTATCTAAAATCTTGTGAATATTTTGTCAAATTATAGTTATAGCGATGATGACAATGAAGCAACATTTCAAACAAATCGAATATTAGAGTCATCGACCACTACGAAACCAAATTCTATTGACCATAGAAGACAGATTATAGAATCTACAGGAGAAGAAAGTGAAGAATATAGGTGATAAAATACTTATTCCCTCTACTGGAAGGAAGGTATACGCCGAGTGAGTTAGTTGCGTTCGTTCGTTCGCTCATTATTGCCATTCATTTTTCTATTAATATATGTATATTGTATAAGGTTTGACTAAAGGGTAATCGAGGTCGAGGAATCCGAATCTGATGTTAGTTTTTCAAAATTTTTTGAGGATCATTATTTTAGATAAAGAACCACTTTTTCTACAAAAAAATTTTTTCCCTTTTCTGAAAGAAAGCGTTATAGGCTCGTTAAAAATCGTTAAAGTTTGTTTGTCGCGTAGACCAATCAGATTTCTTCAGTCTGCAATCTCGATAATAATAGAATGTAATAGTTCCAAAAAATGATCCCAAAGGGTTTTTGGGGTCGAGAAATCGAATGGTATCATTGATTTTTGAATTTATTTTTAGTAAAAGAAGGCTTTTTTACGAAATAATGATTTGTCTCGTGGATTGTAGGAGAGATCATATAACATAAAATAAGTTTGTGGTTGTACAGGTACGCTCTCTTCTAAGGTTTCTCTGTATCTTTCTGTATCCAAGCCAATTTGAAAACATTTTTTCTAAATTAATATCAAAAGCTTATAATATTCTAGTTGAAAACTATATGAAGGGTAATGAAAGATAAAGAATTCGCATCTAGAGTGAAATTTGTCTTTAGTAATAAATTACCAAAAAATTAGTAATTACTTTTACTTGTTTCTAAGAAGTTTGATCGAAGATTGTCAAAGATCAATAAATGAAAACTGCGTTGGTTTGCCAAATAATTAATAGGAAGTAATATAAATTGTCCTCAGTAAAACCCCACCAGAGACAATTGATTATGAGGAATCGAAATCTTGAGTTAGTTTTTCAATAGTGATAGATATTAAATATTGATAAATTAGTAAATAGTCGTTTCTAATAAAACTTGACTTATCGTTATCGAGCACGGAAATTACGAATTCGAAGTCAGTAAACATGTTCGGGATCTATTTCTTAGCCTTCTTTGATGAGCTGTTTGCTGTTTCAGGATTAACTCACGGATATTCAAGGTCGTAAATCTATGTTCGATATTGGTTCTAATATAAACAGTTTTCTTTATTGATTATTATATGTAGGATCTTTGAGTGAGATTTGCAGAAAAACATGTAAAAAACAAAGCGACTGTTTGAAGTTCTGATGTTGAATCTTCACAGATATCACTCGTAAAATTATATTCGAAAATGGAGGAAGCTCTTACGTAGACTACAATACGTTGTGCTCTATTGTAGTAATTCTCAAACAGTTCTTTTTTAGTTTTTTGTTAACTAGCATATTCATAAATGCCAAGCTTATTGAGAAGAATTTAAACTAGATGCATCCATTAACTTCAAAGCTGAAGTAATATCGATCGATATAGTGGCGTTAAATATGCAAACGACTAGACGTTGATTTAAAAGCTTTATCGTAAGTATAATGAATGAAAGTTGAGGAACTTTGAGAAAATGGCGAATGATTCGATTGATCAGGTAAAATAAATCTTTGTTAGACATTTGACGTAAAAAGGCCTATTCATTAAAGGGCTTCTGAATCCTAATATGGTGTTATTTGCTTGCTGTCATTCCGAATTTCAGTTCACTTAGTTCCGAACATTATGCATTTTTTCTTATATCAGGAGATCATAATGAATAAATGCTACGGAAAATCCCAATGAAAAGTTGTGACGAAATGTTGTATTCCTGTTTTTTTGACTGAGACGAGGGGGGGGGGGTCGTAGGAAAAACAATTCTGTGTTTGTGTGCTTGCTCAGGGTACAAGGTCAGGCTAAAATGACTTCGCTGAAATCGATGGGAACATTACGTTTTGTCTCAGTTTTTCATGATGAACTTCAGTTGAACTATAGTCCAGGCGACTCATGTCAGTGCTTTATCAATACATCAGAAATGTCAAAAAATGTTATCTATGATGAAAAAATTGTGGATACTTGATATTTTTCGAATTTAAAATTGATAGTTTTGGTTATAGAAATCATGAAATGTGAGAGATTCGTTTACAGCGAGGTGGCTACAGCGTCACATTTGTCGACCGTTTGTCTATCAGTGATTCTCAAAATAACTAGAATGAATGCAGTCGAGGTTTAAGGGAATCACTTTTAACGAGCGTTACTTGTTTAAAAAAAAAGACTAAAAAAAGCATTTTTTTATAAGGTTTGATCAAAGATTGTCTAGATCGAGAAATTGATCGGTAGCGTTAGTTTTTATAAAAACTTTGAAAGGGGTTTTTGATTACACTATGTTCTATTCTAAGGAAGTAACGATTTATTTCCCGAATTGAAGCAAGGATCATATAGCATAAAATGAGTTTGTAGTTTTATAGATATGCTTTTGTGTAAAGTTTGTCAATATGTTTGTGTATTTATCCCAATCGAAAAATGACGTCGTCTAGATTAATATTTAAAACTTGTGATGATCTATAAGAAAACTCAACGAAGGGTTATCGAAGGTATAAAATTCGAATCTCGGATCAAATTTGAGGTTAATAATAAGTAAATAAACAATTTATAGTTCGTTTTGTTATTTATCTTAAAAATTTTGATTCAAGATAGCGGAAGATCGATAAATTAAGACTGAATGGATTTTACCAAATAATTAATAATCAATAACATGAACTGTCTCTAGTAAAAAGTCACCAAAAATACGTTGCTATGGGAAACTCAAGCCTGAAGTTAGTTTTTCAGTATTGTTTGTTTTTAATTAATGACAAATGAATAAATCATAGTTTTTCATAAAACTTGACTGACCGTTGTCAAGTACAGAAAATCCGAATTCACAGTGAATAAAAGCTATTTTAATCTATTTCTTAGATTTTTTACTGAATACCTTGCTATTTTAAACTTGAATTAAGAATAATCAAGTGTCGTGATCCATGTTCGACATTGACTTTAATAGAAACATTTCTCTTTATACATTACCATACGTCAGACTTTTGAGTAAGATTTATACAAGAGTATGTAAAAAAACGAAGTGGTTGCTTGATGTCGTATTGTTGAGTCTTCATAGACATCACTCTTAAAATAACATTCAAAATAGACAAAGATTTTTCCTAGATCACATTGTAATGTATTCTATTGATAGCAGTTTTCGAATAGTTTTCGTTTTTTAGTTCCTTGATGAGTGTATTAACAAATGCCCAGTAACATTTTGAGAAGAATGAAAACGCGATGCATCTATTCGGTTGAAACCTAAACTAATATTGAAGGATGTAGCGGCGTTAAATATGGAAACGGCTAGTCGTGAGTGCCCGACCGGAGGGAGGCCGACAAACAACTAGTCATTGACTTAGAACGTTATTTCAAGACATAGTTTTGGAATATGTTTCAAGTAATTGAAAGTGAATTTTTCAAGGAGCCTAATTAATCTTATTTGATAATGAATCCGGCAAAATATCATTTTGTAAAAACAAAAAAGAAATTGAAAACTGATTTAAATTACACAATGTTATCTGGGTGTTGGGAGTTTCGGATTGCATATCGATATGTTATGAGTAAGCTACTTTTATGCGCATGAGAATTCTAATGTGACTGATGACCGATAGAAAAACAAAGCGTACATGGAAACGACTAGTCGTGAGTGGCCGACCGGAGGCAGGTCGACGAACGACCAGTCGTTGATTTTAAAAGTTTATCATAAGTGCATTAAATGAGATTTGGAGTGCCTTAATAGATTCTCAAATGACTCGATTCTTGAGGAAAAATAATTCTTTATTAGACACTTTATGTAACAGAGCATATCCAATAAAGGAATTGTGAATACTAACATGGGTATTATTTGCTTAGTGCAGCATAAGAAGCAATGGATATGCAGTTGTGTCGTCCTAAAACTTTAAAAAGCTGTCCAAAATTCTCTAGTTTGGAAAAAGATATTTATTTATGAGATTGCGGTTTGGGGTGATTGCCATGTTCGTCGCGCTACTGAGCTTGATGAACAAATTGAAACATCTAAACCACATCTAATTCCATTTTCTTAAAGAAACAGTCGTATAGCGATAAATATTGCGCTTAGAAAGACATGAATATTTGTCTCTCCGTTTTGTTCAAATAAGTCAGAGTTCAGGATTAGAAAATATGACGTCCCAAACCACTGAATATCGTCAGATATCTGTATTAGACATGATCAATCACAATCGAAGACAAAAAAACTCGAATTTGAGATTTACTTGTCATTTATGTATGAATCTATATAGGGATGTTTCTATAAAATGATCATCGCTAGAGTGGATGTTTTGTTTCGTAGCTTTCATGCAATCAAAAGGATTAAAATATAAGATGATCCAAAAGAAAACTTTTTTGAATGATAATCACACTGAATTCACTTTCAGCAAAGGGTCAGCGAATCCGTAGAATGAGCGCTACTTGTATATATAAATAAATCTAAAATAAATAAAAAACAAAATGTTTTAATTAATATAATACTTACTTTTCCAGTTATATGATAAAATAGACCTAACGACAGCAGTACTGTCGGATCCGACGTTTTTCGACAGGGGGATACCACCGGATCCTGTTATCAGAATCCGACGATTTCCGATGTCGGAATTCGTCGAATTCCACCAGTTTCCGGTTATCGGTTTCCTATCGAATGCGATTGTCGGATTGAATAGGATCCGATGATGTGATTTCGACCTGGATAGTCTACAGACAAATAAAAAGAAAATATTGAAATAAAAAAATATAACTTTTTTATTTTATTATGATCAATAATATGACAATAAAAAGCAAAATCTATTTAAATATATAAATAATAAGTGTTCGATATTATAGTTCGAAACAATGCAAAAAATATAATTTAAAACATTTCATATTGCTTTCTACGTTCTGTTGGATTCTGTGCTGAATTCAATAGTTAACAGTATGGTCGAGAAATGAATCTCAGTTTACGACTAATCTACGACTGTATACGATCATATACTACCGTCGTGCACGACAATCGTTTACGTTGAACGTATACGACCGTTTACGATCGGGCGTGATTAACCTGGGATGTTGTTGTTCGTTGTAGATTCTGTTTTTTTTCTACATTATGATTTCGCGTTTTTTTAGGTCAAAATCAGGATCTAATCCAGTATTAATTAAAAGTAAAGGAAAAGAAGCAAAAAATTTGGCATACGATAAAAAATGTCGAGTAAAAATTTTCATAACATATATATAAATTTTTATTTTCTTATTTTAGTCTACAATAAAAGTATCAAATATTCCAACAAATTTAAATGAACAACAAATAAAACAATTATTCTCAGGTTTACATTATGAACAAATTCATATACCAACTAATGCTGTAGAAGAACCATTTAGAATTGTTTTCATCACATTCAAAGATCCTAATATTTGTGATGATTATTTAGATGATGTAAAAGAAAATAATAAATATCATTTTACTTCGTAAGTTTATCTTATTTCAATTTTAAAATAAAAAATAAAATTCTTCTGCTTTTGTTTGTTTTAGTATAAATTTATATATTGGTCCTCTAATAATTGAAAAAATGGATCATTCTGAAGATGTTAATACTGAAGATGATAATAATAATGATGAAGAATTAAAGTATGATTTGAATTTTTTAGTTTTCGTTTATGAATATTTTTAAATAGATTAAAAATAACAAGTCAAAATGATTCATCTAATCATATAGCAAATAAAATAGGAGAAATTTATTTGGAATTAAATACAGCATATAAAAAACAAGTAGCGTGGATCGAGGCGATCCACTAGGTCCCTTGACTGTAGCTTCGGACTAATACCCTGGTGACATATATATTCTTTTTACAATTTAAGATTACGACTAAAGCTAACGGGATAGCTCTTGATTATAACGGATACCATCGATACATAATAGTTGAGAACCTATGGGTACCCTCAATATATAATAGTTCAGGACCCAAGGGTAGCCCAGATATGTAGTGCATGAGGACCCGCCCGTACTAGGCTACGTGAGCATGTGTGAGTCCTAGCAATGATGCATTCTGATTGGTAGAAAAAATTGACCAATCCCCAAAGTGCAGACAAACACACCGTCAATTTCGCGATGCATACCCTGACTACAGTCAAAGGAATGTCTATGACAACCATTAATCTATCTAAAGAACCCCATGTTTTACCAGTATAATAGTGGCAATATTGAGAGTCCATCAGGCCATTTCTATAATGGCCAGCCCAAGCTCCTGTTTTTCCACTATTATATTGGAACAACATCGTGGTGTTCGAGGCGCATTTTAGGATATCTATGATTACCTCTAATCGATCCGAACAACCCTATGTTTCACCCGGATAATAGTGGCAATATTGAAAGCCCATCGTACCATTTCTATAATAGCCTACCCAACCTCCTATTTTTCCACTGAAAGATGCATTCTGATTGGTCAAAAAATGGACCAATTCGAGGTACGGCTAAACACACAAAACACATCGTCAATTTCGGGATTGAGACCCTGAATATAGTCAAGGGAATATCATTGATGATGTTTTTTTGACCTTTGACCCTGCGGACAAACACACAAACCCACAAACACACCGAAAATTTCGCGATTCAGACCCTAACCTACAGTCAAAGGAATTGAAACATAATACAGCAAATAAAATAAAAGAAATGGAACAAGAACAAACACGTGAAGGTAAATATTCTATTTTTGAATTTTTATTTCAAAATAATGTTTATTATTGTATTTTTAGAAATAGAAAAATTAGAAGCATCAAAAAACGAAATGCAAGAATTACTTACAAAAATTGAAGGAGAAGCAGCTAAAGCAGCTGAAGAAACAAGAAAAGCTGCTGAAAAAGGAAAAAAAATTGTCGGACAAGCTGCACAAGTTAAAGAAAACATAGAGGACATTGAATAAAATCTTTCTGAAATGAAAAAAAGACGTCATCAATAATAAAACATGTTTCTGTTATTTAAATATAAGAACTATATTTTATTTAATAAACAAGTATATGATACTTTAGTTAGAAAATAACATTATATTGCTATTAATTCTTAATCTATTTCATCATTTATTTGTTCATAATAATTCTTCGATAAAATAAGATTGATAAAATAAGATATTGAAAATTAAATAAATTCAGAATTCAAACATGTAATAACTTATAAATATATAAAAATTTCTAGATCTCATAAAATAGTTAATATATGAAGAAAACAAATCTATTCATCAATAAAAAATAAATTAACATAAAAGAATGAAATGAAAAACATGATTATAAAAAGAAAATTTCGATATAAAGAAAAATAAGATAATATTGTTTTTCTTTTTCTTCTAATTCAATATTTACTTGAATCAATATTTAGATTCCAAGACACTTGAGATTGTCGGTATAAAACATAATTTTGCTAAGTAGAAGTACATGAGTGTCCCGATGAGGAATTGTTGGAGCTGTGACACCCCTCCAATCGTTGAAAATTTTGTTGTATTGCTCGACGATTTACAGACATTTTTTAAAAGTTCAGGAAATATTCGTCAAAGTTTTCAGAAATTTTTTAATGACTTCATAATGTAAAACATTTTTAAAAATATTTTCAAAAGTTCTTTAAAAACCTTTGAAAAATTCATGAAAATTTCGAAAACATTCTAATAATTCCTGAAAAATTGCCGGAAATCCTCAAAATCTCTGTAAAATGTACAAAAATGCTTAAACATTTTGAAGAAATTTCACAAAAATTTTCGACCTTCCAATCTTTTAGACCTATGAACACTTCAGTAACAGTATCTGTTTCAAAGTACAATCGGAATTGCCAGATGTTATAGTCAATAATCTGAAATGCATATTCCAAAATTCGTAGTTGTCGTCTCTACATCAAGTAAAGAGTTGAAAAGATTTTGAGGATTAGTTTTTACCCGCTGAAACAAGTTTTGCTCGATCAGATTCTCAATAATGTTATGCTTTATCTTTACAAAAAACGAAGAAAACACTGGATCTATGTCGATTCATAAATGTTTCTTGATAAATATCAATAAATAAGTGGAGCATAATTTGGAAACAGGAAAGGTTACAGAAAAACTTGTAGAAAATTCAGGATTTTTCTGAAAAATTTGTAGGATCTTGGAAAGTTGATTTCCGCAATTAGGAACTTTTTTAAAAAATTCTATCAGTCTGTGAAAACCCAATACATTCTATTAATACTTTGTAAGCCTGGTTGTCGGTCAAAGTCACGGTAACGCGTGATCGTGACCATCACCATTTTACGGACGTCTAATAATGACTCATATTTCTTATATTAAAAAGTCAAACGAAATAAAATCATAAGCAGCAGGTAGAAAACAATGTAACATAATGGTAATAAAAAACATGATTGATTAATTATTTTATTAACACTAGTCGTCATATATTCAATGATGAATTGTATTATTATATAACGGCTAGATAAAATGAATCAATTAACATGAACCCTATAAAAATTACCTGTATTCTAAGATGAAGTTATATTCTCCTTTCGCTCAATTACATGATTTATTTCCATGTATATTGAATAACTTTTATTGCTCCGAATTTAATAGCTATTTAATATAGGTAGCAAGAATTCATTTCATCGATGAGATTTCATATGTTTTCTCTTTTTTTATATGGCTATACTGAATTAGTGTTGTATTGGAACAGAACAATAATTCCTTATATCAATACAGAAAATTTTTCATTTCTCTTCCGTCCGTCTTTACTTTTATAAAGTCTATCAGACGGCCACATACCACACACAAAAACTCTTCGTGTTGAAAAATATCAACTATGCTATGAATTTCGTTTTATCATGCATATACATTTTCGTATATGTATATGTGTATGTATATCTATAAGTTACCTTACTGATAGGTATCATCCCATTGTGTTTTTTCAATTTGAGTAAGTTTCTCTCTAACTGTGCGCATGTCTCTTAAATGGAAAATTTTCTTTCTAAATTTTTGAATCTTTACTGTACAAATCAAAAAAAAAATTTCATTACAATTCCTTTTTTATACTTTCAATATTTTCCCTATATGTTTGAAGATATGTGTGATTTATAGGTAGCACACGTTGCCCTATATCTAGAGCATGTTCATAAAATGAAAGTGCTTTCTTATAGTCACCCAATTTGTCATACACACCACCTATATTATTGTAACACAAAGCTAAATGAGAATGATGTTGAGAAAGAGTTTTTTGTAGAGTTTCAAGTGCTTTTTCATAATACGAAACTGCTATCGAATATTCGCCCATCTTGTCATACACAGAACCATGACATGCGTAAGAAGCAGCTAAATCAGGATGATTTTGAGGAAGAGTTTTTTGTCGTATTTCAAGTGCCCGTTCATGAAACGAAAGCGCCTCTAAATACTCACCCGTGTTGTCATACACCAAGCCAATATTACTGTAAGAAGTAGCTAAATGAGGATGATTTTGAGGAAGAGTTTTTCGTCTAATTTCATGCGCTTTTTCATGAAATGAGAGAGCTTTTGAATACTCCCCCATGTTGTTATACACATTACCTATATTACTGTAAGATATAGCCAAACAGGGATGATTTTCAGAAAAAGTTTTTTGGTACATTTCAAGTGCTTTTTCATAATATGAAAGTGCTTTCGAATAACTACCCATGTTTTTGTACCCGGAACCAATATTATTGTAAGAAGTAGCCAAATCAGGATGATTTTGAACAAGCGTTTTTTGTAGGATTTCATGTGTTTTTTCATAATATGAAAGTGCTTTTGAACACTCGCCAATGTTGTTATATACATCACCTATATTACTATAAGATATAACCAAACTGAGATGATTTTGAGGAAGAGTTCTCTGTAGAATTTCAAGTGATTTTTCATAATACGGTAGTGCTTTTGAATAACTACTCATGTTTTTGTACACGGAACCGATATTATTGTAAGACGTAGCCAAATCAGGATGATTTTCAGGAAGAGTCTTTTGTCGTATTTCAAGTGTTTTTTCATACAATGAAAGTGCTTTTGAATAATCACCCATATTGTCATATACACTACCTATATTATTGTAAGATACAGCTAAACTCGAATGATTTTGAGAGAGAGTTTTCTGATAGATTGCAAGTGTTGTTTCATAATATGCAAGTGCTTTTGAATACTCGCCCATGTTTTTATATACATCGCCTATATTAGTGTAAGATATAGCCAAACTTGGATGATTTTGAGGAAAACATTTTTGTCGTATTTCGAGCGCTTTTTCATGAAATGAAAGTGCTTTTGAATACTCATTCA
The DNA here is from genome assembly GCA_022393335.1 of Macrotrachela quadricornifera. Classification (NCBI taxonomy): domain Eukaryota; kingdom Metazoa; phylum Rotifera; class Eurotatoria; order Philodinida; family Philodinidae; genus Macrotrachela; species Macrotrachela quadricornifera. The sequence goes on along the minus strand of JAJEKB010021763.1, from coordinate 39,468 downwards.
TCCGGTCGTACACACCACCTATATTACTGTAAGAAGTAGCCAACTCAGGATGATTTTGAAGAAGAGCTTTTTGTTGTATTTCGAGTGCTGTTTTATAATAAGCAAGTGCTTTTGAATACTCGCTCATCTTATTATATACATCACCTGTATAATTGTAAGACAAAGCTAAACTCGGATGATTTTGAGTGAGAGTTTTTTGCAGAATTTCGAGTGCTTTTTCATAATATGAAAGTGCTTTTGAATAATCATCCATGTTTTTGTACACTGAACCAAGATTATTATAAGAAGTGGCGAAATTAGAATGATTTTGAGGAAGAGCTTTTTCATAGATTTGTAATGTTTTTTCATAATATGCAAGTGCTTTTGAATACTCCCCCATATTGTTGTACACACCACCTATATTATTGTAAGATATAGCTAAACTCGGGTGATTTTGAGGAAAACATTTTTGTCGTATTTCAAGTGCTTTTTGATAAAATGAAAGTGCTTTTGAATACTCGCCCATGTTGTCATACACACTACCTATATTACTGTAAGAAGTAGCCGAATCAGGATGACTTTGAGTAAAAGCTTTTTGATAGATTTCAAGTGCCGTTTCATAGTGCGCAAGCGCTTTTGAATACTCGCCCATATTGTCATACACACTACCTATATTACTGTAAGATACAGCTAAACGTGGAGGACTTTGAGGAAGACTTCTATGTAGAATTTCAAGTGCTTTTTCATAATATGAAAGTGCTTTTGAATAATCATTCATATTTTTGTACGCTGAGCCAATATTGTTGTAAGAAGTAGCTAAAGTAGGATGATTTTGAGGATAAGTTTTCTGATAGATTTGAAGTGCTGTTTCATAATAAGCAAGTGCTTTTGAATACTCGCCCATGTTGTTATACACACCACCTATATTATTGTAATATATAGCCAAACTGGGATTATTTTGCTGAAGAGTTCTATGTAGAGTTTCAAGTGCTTTTTCATAGTATATAAGTGCTTTCAAATATTCGCCCATCTTATCATACATACTAGCTGTCTTACTGTAAGAAGCAATTAAATTGGGATGTTCAGCAGGATAAATCTTCTGCTTAATTTCAACTGATTGTTCATAATATGTAATGGCTTGTGTATATTCCCCATAGTAATATTTGATCATTCCGAGCCTATAATAAATATTTGCTTCTTCATCGTCACTAGGGTTTTCATCAAACATAATTTCACAGATTTGTTGAGCCTTGCTAAATTGAGCAAATTTAATTAATAATTCAGCCATTCGATGCCATCCTCTCAGGTGTGGAAATGTCTCTTTGCGTATCTGTTCAGTTAAACTTTGCAAATCAGGATCGTTACCACTTGGTACTGTCAATTTCACTTCCCAAAGACGACTGTTATTGTCTATTTGGTTTATATCTCTAATTCGAAAAATTGAATGCATTGAGAAGAGAATTTCTTCTTCACTTTCGAAATAACTGAAGTTGCGGACATTAGCAAAAGGTGTTGACGGTATGGATGTATCAATTTTTATGACAAATAAAATGCCTACAAAATCAGAAGTTTCTATTGTTTGTCGAGCAGAATTAAGAGATACTTGTCGGTTCATGCTAGTGAATAAAAAATTATTAAAACACAATAAACCATATATTGTCTTGAATAATTTATCAAAGTCTGTTTGCGAGATACCTTGTCCACGATATACCGTAAATGAGGTCGAATGAGTAAGCCCGACATATTGTTCTAAGTGAAGTTGCTCAATATGCTTGTGAAGATCTTTAATAAAAAAACCCATATTAACGATGAGGTCCACTTCCATCATTCGTAAAGCACGGCTTAACATAGAATAAAGAAAACAGTGACAAGTATACCACCAGATTGGAGGATGTTTGCCATATTCTTTTTCAAGTTTATCAATATTTTTTAATTCGCTCGTGTTACCAGCAAATCGTTCTCGGCAGTAGTTAGTAAACTTTTGTATGTGATGCCGCTCAAAATCGATTGTTAAAAGGATTTCCTTTAGTATTTGAGTGTACATAAAGGATTGGTCGAGTTGATCAAGGTTTTTGTTTGTTGCATCACCATTTGTGGCTACAAAGCTCATCGAAATGGTATTTTGATCGCACTCTTGAGCGGCCTGTTTCAGTGCTTCACTAATTGGTTTAATATCTGTGAAGACACCTTTGACCTTTCTCCAATTTTTTGTCCATAGCTCATGGAGATCTTTGTTTCCACAAAAAATATAGATCGCACTCACCTGTGGCATTTCGTGAACAGCAGGTACTGTTATTTCTCCAAGTGCACTCGATGAAATCATAAAGATTTTTTCTTCTTTAATGCTGCTAATAAAGTTAACACATTCATTCATTGTGGTGAATGTATGTACGCTGTTTACAACTTCCCGTAATTTGGAAATTGCATTAATGTAATCGGCATTTTTGACTTCATCAATACTGCTATCGAGCCAGATCAATAAGAAATTCTGAATACAGTGAGCATACGACGCTCGTTGTGACACCGTGCTGCCATGTTGCCGTGGTCCATCTGCTATTGTTGGCTTTGTTTCCTTATTTTGCATAATGAATATTACTCAGAAAAATGTGATGAATAATGATAATGAAAGAGTGAAAAAAATGCTTGAATTCATATAGTTTTGAATTTTTTTCTAGATTTTTCTATTTAGTCAGGTATGCCGAGCTTTTTACTTTATCTTATAGATATCAGTCATTGACGACAAACAAACGAAGAGAGCGTAAGTTTATTTTGTCGATATTCTTACTAAAAGATCGAAAATCTTCAAGAAAAATATCATGTTGTTTTTTTTGTTCATGAATCTTTTGAGCGTTACGTCCATTGACTTGTCGTAAGTTTATAAATATGCTTTTACAAGAACTGAAAAATATTAATTATAATTGTTTTTATTGCAGTCACTCTCGTTTCGTATTCGCATGAGTATGCAATAGGTGTTATAAAGGAGAGTTTTATAAAAGATAAAAACATTTATTTGTTTTTTCTTCTCATTCTCTGCTTTACACCACGTTGTTGTTTGCAAAAATTAGTAATAAATTAACTGTAAGTTTAAAAATATAATAAAACATTCTAAAGATGAGAATAATGGAAAAAGAAGAGATTATCTTTGTAAAAGACAGCAGATTATTTTTGTTTTCATGGAAACATACATATTTTCTGTTAATATCATTGCATCTATTTATGTCGATAATAGTGAGAAATGTTTACCAACAACTGATTATTGAAACTGCGGTGAACAAATTTTTTATCACAGGACAAATCACTGCTCACAAATTGTTGTAAAAAAAGGTACTATATAATTATATTCTGAAAATGAACTAGAGTTGAAAATCACTGATGAATTCAAATAAAAATATGATTATTCATTATCCATTATCCATTTAGTAGTATACTCGACAATGTTTCTTGTGTTACACTTTGTCAAACTAATATCTCACATTCTACTATTATTTATCATAGACATGGTCTTTAGAATAACAACAGGTTTGAGAAGATAAAGAACAGCAAACAATATCTCTTTTCTTGAATAATATTTTTTGTTGACGAACATTAACTGAGTAGTAGGCTTTCCATTATCAGATCGTACAAGATAAAATTCAACTCTCGCGACTGTATTCCATCGAATCGAGGTTAATGTATCAATTTTATCCACTCTGTATACTTTGTTTCACAACATCAGTTATGATTTAACCAATGACAAAAAATTCTCTACATGTAATGAAAATATTTCTTTAGTTTCCACATATTTTTACAATACGAAACTCACTTTAATCCAACAGGTAGACAAGATTAACTTTGGGTCATTTCCAAAAAGGATCAACATATAAGAAAATAAACTATCAATAAATTTGAAAATGATTAACAATTTAATATGATCTTCAGACGATAAGAAAATGAAGATGAAAAGCTGCTCAATCTTGCATATTGATCTATATTCCTGTAACAGTCGACGAAAATTTGTTTTCTTTACATACAAAAATAAGGTTATTCATTTGATTTTGTATTAAGCATTTATTCATACAGTCTTTTTTTTAGAACTTATCGGTGGCGTCTCTTTTGAAAAAATTAAAGCACTATCATCTTCTTAACAGAAGATATAAGTAAAATAAAAATATCTGCCGAATATTTGTATTATTTTAATGATTGTACATATTAGTTCGGATTAATACGAAGTTGAATCACTATAGAAATAGTTAAACTAGATTTTGAAATAAATTGACCAGCCTATTCATTCTTTATTTGTGTGTGTATGAAAGAGTTTCAATTTATTAAGTTCAGTTATTTTATTGAGCTATGAAAGATAATAAATATTTAGTTGTTTTTTATAAAGACAAAAACTTTAAGTAAATGTTTATGCTCCTCTTCACAATCATCAAACAAAAATTATTATAACTATATCTATAATTCATTCTTCCACATATTTTGGGATATAATCTTAATGTTTTTGGTTATAATTTAATTAAATTCTTGGAGGTTAATTATAAGTTAATCATCTACTGCTAACATTAATTGTTCTCTTAATATATATTTGTTTTTTCTTGCAATTATAAATATATTCAGATGCGAATAATGTCAATAACTTGTAGATGAAAAGTTTTTAGAAAAAATGTTGATTGAATTTTGATCCACTTACAAGTGTTTTTGACAAGTTTGAAACTATTGATTATAACCAGAATTTTGTGCTCTTGTTGAGTATAGATTTAAGAATGTTGTGTCTTTTTTCTGTTCGAGAACAATTAGCTTGGATTGTGAGCAAAGAGGTTTTCGTAATCTTTGTATGTTTTTTTGTAGAGATGCTAAAAATTGGAATATAGAATAAGCTGTAGCTTTCATCCAAGCGAAGCTGAGCACAATTTCCTAACAGTTGCTTTTCGCTTAAAAATAACGATTCAGGAAAACCAAAAATTTTGAAACCTTGTTTAAAGACAAAAAGACGCATACGGTGTATGTTGTAGGATAGATTTTTTTCTGCAAGTTATGATATATTAATAAATCCTCCAATGTTTGGTTTCAGATCACAATAATGAAAATGCAAAGATGTATGGAAAATAATCCCGTTCAAACTATTTTGTTTCAGTTTTCAACGACCCTCATACTTGCTCTCGAACAACAATTGACGCAGAATTTCCAACAATAAAATATTTTGTACATGTTATCTAAAAAGTTGAACATATGGTGAAATTCGTGTCTGAAGATTGTGTCACTAGAGCTACCTACAAAGTGTTCTTTGAATGCAACTTTTCGATTTTACACTTACTCCCAGTTGGGTAAACGTATAGTCTTAGTCATTTTTCTGATGTCACTTAAAACCTAATTTTTGAGTGATTGATACCATTGTGGTTGGAAATTTTTTCACCAACAGATAGCCCAATGTTTTTTCTATCGCTCTAAACTAATCTAAAAATTATAGATTAAGATTAAATACTTTATATAATGGTCATAAAAAGAGCTATAGAATTTTTTTTGCTGGTATCGGTAAAAATAAGTTTTTTTAAGACAAAAAAAGGATTTCAATGATATTTTTTTACAAAAATGTTTCTCATAAAAACCTGCACAGGATCAAACTACTTCTTTCCTCATTTTGCTACTTATTTCTCAATGTGATAAGGATAATACTTATAAAAACGGAAAAACAATCGGAAAAATATTTTTTTTATCATCAATACTTTTCAAAAATAACTTGATACTCGGGATCAATATCAAATTCTGAATAAAACAATGCATCTATGTTTATTGAAAAACGATTTTCATTTTTCATTGATATTTTTGCTACTTGTATAGAACTTCAGGATAGAGTGGAAAAACGTTTTTCGATTTTAGTCAAATTTAATAAATTTACTATCATTTTACTCAGAATTTAACAGTGATTCCAAATATCATATCTTTTCTGTTAACAAATTATTTTTTACTAATACAATGTCAAATGATTTATGATCATTGATTTTGATTGATTTATGATCGAATTACACTGGTTCCGTTTTTGTCCAGACGATCCATTAGGACGCATGAAGTTTAGATAAATCTTGGCAAAAAATTGAGAAAAAATATATTTGTTATCAACTCGGCTAAAATTGATTCATCTTACTTTATTGTATAAGTATCATTCGTATGAAGTGAGTTTTGATACGATGAAAAATAAAAATTAGTTGCTAAGATCTTCAACATTCTTTCATTCAATCTCTTATTTATTTCAGTAGAAACTGTCATTGTAATTTCGAGAGATAATCTCTTTTAGAAAGTTATATTAGCAGCAAGACTACATACGTACTAACGAGAGAATAATGTTTATATGGGCAAACGTTTTGGACCTATCTTTTTAGCCATAAGTAAATTTCGATAAGATATGGAAAACTTGAAAGAAATTCATTTTTTCGCTTCTCTTACACTTAAACATGAAAGTGTTCATATGATGGTGTAAGGTGACACACTAAAAACTGCTTTTTCATCTAACTAAAAATTAGTTAGAGATGAATGCTATTGTGCTGAGTTATACCAACCATTTCATTTTAAATCTTCGTATATATCATCATCATGATTTATAAGCAACAAAGTCTTTGTGACTATTATCAATATTACATTTATTAAAGCATGAACAAGGAATAGTGTCTACAAATGTTTTTTTTTATAATTATGCGTCAAATCAATATTCTTTCATACGTGTTACTGATTCCATAACCTGAAAATGTTAATGATGCTTTATATTTGAATGTATAAAATTAATCGAAAGGATTCGATTTCAACCGTTGTATCGAATCTAATTAATCATCATCAATGTTAAATTAACTTTATTATCTCGTAGAGAAAACATTAATAGAATGTTCTGAGTACAATAAAATAATGAATAGTTCTATTATTTAAGTTTAATACATAGATATTTATTTGATTATTACATTAGTTAAATTACAGATTACTAGAATAATATTATGGAACAAAAATTCTTTAAATAAGTAATGAAAAGATTATAAGTTAACAAAAATCATCTGTTATAGCTAATAACGTAACCAACTTTTGATAAAATTAAATGCTTTATATATTCTACTTTGTGTTCTAACCCAAAATGGTCCATTATCCATTAAAGCAAAACACCATTGTAATAATTTTTCATCACTTAATGAATTCATAACACCTAACATTAAATCATCAACACCAGCTTGTTTCATTATTTGACCATGTGCTATATATTCTACTGAATTAACTAATGTACAAAGACCAATATTACCATAATAAAAAACATCTTCAACAGCTTTTGTTTGTTCATTATGAACAGCAAGAAGTGTTTTAAAAATATCTAAAATATCATCTGCTTCATCTGATGCATACATATTAGTAACAACTAATGCAATAAATACTTTTAATTTTTTACATTGTTCAATAACAACTTTAATATGTTCAGTATCTACATGAGAACCTGGTGATGCACAATAGATTAAACAAATAGGATTTTTTTCTTCAATTAATTTTTGTATATGTTTAGCAATATCTAATTTTGTCCAATCTTCAATACCTGGTGCATCCCAAATTCTTATAGAACAAGTTGTTGTTTTTCCTAATTTATCATCATTTGATGATGAATAAATTTCCTTATATTCATAATAATTTGTTTCTGTTGTACATGCATTACGTCCAGCACTTGTTTTAGCAAGATCTTTTTTAAGTATAGCATTAATTAATGTACTTTTACCAACACGAGGTGAACCCATTAATAAAATATCAAAAGATTTTTCAAGAACTTCATGAAGATATTGTTGTACATCTTGTCTTGGTATTCTTTTAATAGTTGATCGAACAACATCACCTATAATTACTTTATTTTCTTGATTAGAAATTTCCGATGTTGAGATATCATCATTAGAGATAACATTTGTCGATATTGGAATATCAAGTGTAGTTGGTTCTTGTGGAATTTTATCGATTATAGCTGCTGGAACTGACGAAACTATAAGAAAATGTAAACAAATATATTCATAGATTATCGATGATATTACACTTTTGCTTAACTGTATCTAGTACTGAAGTATTTCTATGAAACTTACCTTCGGTAATAGGAGTAACGCTATTAAGTATATCTTTCACTTCTGGTTTAAGTTTTTGTTTTTGCATTGTTTGTTCAGCAATATATTCTAATATATATTTTGTTTTCATAACCATTTTTAAATTATTATCTTTATATGCAATATTAAATACTATATCATTTTCTAATTCAATTTCATTATTTAATACTAAATAATAATGATCTGGTTGGGATTCATTTATTTGCTCACATACTAATTTAATAATATCACCATATGTTGTTAATAATGGAATTATGTTAATAGAAACAAATTCACCTGTTCGACGAACATGTACTTGAATTAAACATTCTTCAGAAGTCTTTAAATTATAATTTATCTAATTTTTTTTAAATATGTTTACAAAGATTTTAAGCTTACCATTCTAAATTTTTATATAGACAGAAAAATAAGATGTAGAAGCTTTGTTTGAAAAAAAAAATAATTTTATAAATAATATTTGTTATCTTCTTTTTAGTTTGTGTCTATAGTATGAAAGTATTCGTAGTTTTTTTTCTTATCGTAGCTTAATGATAAACAAAAATGATATTTATTCTTTTGTCTTTTATTTTTTAAATAAAAATAAACGATTATATATATATATATCTTAAATGGCTAATGAAGAATTGGTGATGAGAATGAAACGGCTTGAATCTATTTCAGCAGAAACTATTCTGAATGTTGCTGCTGAAAATATACGAAAAAGTATTATAGAATGTGAAGAAAATAATCCAAAATTTGTTGCTGATCATGCAAAAAATAAATTACAAGAATTTACTTTTATTGTTTGTGGTGCACCACGAACAGGTAAAAGTACATTAATTAATGCAATTATAAATAAAGAATTAGCTATAACAAAATCAGGTCCATCTCCTGTTACATTAGAAAAAAAATGTTATACACTTGAAGGTAATTGTCCAGAAAAAATTGATGAACAAACAGGTGAAAAAATCCAAGAAGAACAACGATTTCGTATTAATATATGGGATACAAAAGGTATTACAACATGGGATGAATCAATTTCTGATATTATTAATGAAAAAAAACCAATGTGTATGATATTATGTTCATCACCAGGTTCATTTGCAAAAGATGAAATTATTCGTACATTAATTAATCAATGTATAAATTTCAATGTATTTGTTGCACTTGTTTGTACAAATCAATGGAATGATAGTGATGCAAAACGAATAAAAATTATGGAAGAATTTAATGATTTATTAAAGGTTTGATATCTGTCTGTATGTTTTGAAAATCTTTCTGAATATTCTCAATTTTATACTGTATTAGTTTCATAAAAGTATAAAAATATTGTTACAATGTAATCTTATTTTTATTCTAATGTTTGTAAAAATAGACAAAATCAAACTTTAAAGAATATACTATCATATTATTAGAAAACTAATAGTAAAATTGATTGAATTATATATGATAACTTTTCCAAAAGACTTTTATGACATCCTATATTTTATAGGTATACACGAGTGAATCTCGTGAAGAAAATGGAATTATTTATTATGGTAAAATTGGATTAATAACAATGGTTAATAGTGTACCGTATTCGAATAGACGAACTGGTATTTATAAACCAAAAAGTGGTGTTAATACTTTAATTTATGGTATAATGAAATCACTAAATGAAAGTCACTTATTAGGATGGTGTTATACACTTATGGAAAATGATGGATTTTGGTCACAAATGCAAACAGAAATTCAAGATTTTTTTGCACAAAAATTTACCTATGGTAAATCAGTATTATGGTCATTATCAAAAGCTAGAACATGGTTTCTACAATAAATTTTATTATTTTTCTATAATATATATCATATTTATTCTTGATTAAAATAATCAAAAAACAAAACAATTAAATCTCTAATTTTTTATAAAAAAAAAATTTATATTTAAATTAATATTATTAATTTTTACTAGCCGATGATACTGTAGGTTTTTTTTCAAATACTTGTTCTCCATGAGAATATTTTATACGATGTTGATTTGATTTATTTTGACATTTAGTTTGATCACGACATGGTACAAGAAAATCAGGTAAATTTGTATGACGATATGCAGCTCGATGATATGGATCAGTTAATTTATTACATTTTGTATTATAATTACATAAAGGAGATGAATGAATATCATGAGTAAGATGAGATTCTTTATTTCGACAAAGTTCTGAAAAACGACATGGATGTGAATATTTTGAATTATGACTTAAACCTAATCCATCAGTTTTATATTGAAGAAGACAATTAACATTATCTGGACAAGGTACCAATGGAGAATTATCATGTTTATTATTATCATTAGATGAATTTGATGTAGTTGAAATAGTTTTCTTAAAATTTTTATCAAATATTGGATGTAAATGTATTTGTTTTTCGAAATAAATCATTAAATTTCGAACAGATACTTCTTGAGCACCAGCACTAACATGAATATATTCTAATTTAGTTAAATCAAGTTCTGTTTTATTAAATTCACAAATAATTTCTTGATAATTATAAATTGAATTTGAACCAGTATGATGAAGTATAACTTTTCCAGTTGAACGATGAATTTCAAGACAATAAGTTAAAAAATCATCTCTATTACATCCAATATGAAATGTATTTGATTTAGCTTTATATTGATTTTTACTAATAAATACATGATGTTGTATTGGTTTTCCACAATTTAAATATGTTGCTGATTCATGATAATTCAAATCATGTGATGTACATTTAGGTGCGATATAACAAATTAAACACTGAAGATTTGGTTGATGTTTTCCAGGTGAATCTATAGGTTCATTAGATAATGCTAATATCATATCTCCATTCATAGCTTGCCAATAGATATAAGCTATATTTTCAGTTGGAGGTTGTTGATGATCAATACGATATTGTTCATAAGTTTGTGAAATTGTTAAAGGTATAACAAAACTATCATCAAAATTATTTCCAGGTATTGTTATAATAGTACCTTGAATAGGTCTTGCTGGTGGTTTATTTATAGCATTCGTATACTTTTTGAGTAGTTCTTGTATAACATGATTTTGATAATCAGCTCGTTGTTTTGATGCAGGTGTAGGACCAAAGGTTGTCATATCTTGATTTGCATCTCCTTGATGTGATGTAATAGTAATAGAATATTTAAAAACAGCATCAATTGCTTTATGCGTATTAGGACTAAGTGAATCAAATAGATTCTTTGGTATATAAATATGATCAATATAATCAACAGGAATCAATTGTGGTAAATGTGCTTCAATATTTTGATGAGAATCAATCTGTAACCAACGTTTAAGTATTGTTTGAAGATTAATATCCATTGAAGTTAATGTTAAACCATGGCTTGTAAAGGCCATTAATTCAAGAGCAACTGCATATTCATATCCAGGAATTGAAGCATGCAATTTTGAATTTTGATACAATTTAATTCGTTCTGGTTGTGATCCTGGATCAACACCAAACCATGGACGTCCTTTATAAATATTTCCATTAGCAAATGATGTTGCTGCTTGTATAGAAAAATCTGCATCGGGATGATGAAGAATTTCTCGTTTAAATACAATAAATATATCACCATAATAATGTCCTAAATGAGGACCGAGAATACTAAAAACATGTTTAACAGTACCTAAATCTTTATCAGCTGAATAACCAATTCCAGCTGGATTTGAATGAAGTTTAATTGAAGCTTGTGCAATTTCAATTGCTTTTGATTTTAATGCACTTAAATCATTTTGTGCAAGCGTATTCGATAAAATAATTTCTTTTGCTTTAATAATACTTGTATAAGATGCTGAACCTGGACGAGGTGCTTGTGGTGGTGTTGGTCCGCCTCCAGGTAATGGTGGGAAATTTGATTTATTGAATTCATTATTAACTATAGCAGTAATATATTCTTTAGCATGTTGTTCAATCTGCTGTATATGCAAATGTTCAATACGACGAATTCGACTATGTTGCATAACAGAATTAGCAACAAATTTTGGTTTTTTTAAATTTTCCATATAATCTCGACTCATAACATGTCCATGAAGAAGTATGGATTCGAATATAATTGGATTACAACGATGTACAGGTTGAACAGTACGTATCCAATCAAGAATTTCACGTGGAATAGTTCCTGATGGTAATGATGTCCATTTTTGATTTTTAATATAATTAAGTACTCGAGTAATAGTATTACTTTGATTTTGTACAAAATTAACATGATTATTTAAACCATAATAACGTACAACACCACTTTCTTCATAAGATATTCTATGACGAAATTTAATAATATGATCTAATATTTGACGTTCATAACATTTTTGACCATATTTACATACACGTCGAATATCAACTATTTTAGGATGTGTAAATGAATTTAAATGTTCTTCTTGATTAAGTTTTATACATTTATCACCATATGGACAAAGAGATCGAGCAATATGAATAGATTTTTCCCAATGTAATGATGTATTATCCGTACAATTACGACCGAATCGACAAATATGAGAAAAATCAAGGCAATGTTGTTGAACTTCTGGTGATAAACTTTGAGTATTATTTGATTCTGATAAAGCAATATAAAATGGACAATGATATGGTGTATGTGAACAAGGATTTGGAAATGGATGTTGAAATTCATTTATATGTTTTTCATCATGAAATTTAATACAATGATTTCCATATAAACAATGAGATTTACAATGTCGATATGATAGACAATGTTTTATATTATGTTTTTGATAATCCATACATTTTTGTCCATCTTTACATAATGGTAAATGACGATATTGTTTTAAATGATCTTCATCCATATTTTGACAATTACCACCATTTGAACAATAAGATGGATGTTCATATTCTTGATTATGCTTTTTATCATCAATTTGTCGACATTCCCCACCATATTGACATTGATTTTGATGAATAAATGAAATCATATGAACATTATCATTTATTAAATCACATTTACCATCAATAGCTGTATAACTACAAATAGGTGGATGAGAAAACTGACGAATATGATTTGTATTATTTATATCTTTACATTTAGCTCCATAATTACATGGAATTAAATCAAATATACATACATTATTTATCATTAAATCATCCGATAATATTCTATAAGGTCCAAACATTGTTTTTGGTTTAGTCATTGATTTAAAAGATTGTACAATCATTCCATCTAATATATCAGCAAATGGTTTAAAATTACCTTCAGGATTTAATCGTTGACCTGCATTATGATCATCAAGAATAGCAAATATAATTGTTTCAAAAAAGCCAGCATATTGATCAATAACAGAAGAAAATAATTGTGCAACATGATCAGGTGGATTACGAAATGCACCACAACCAAATGCTGATAATACAAGACTATCATGTTGATTATAATAAGCAATTAAAACAATATTTTCAATTTTTTTTCTCATACCAACTGCATATTTTGATGCTAAAAATTTTCCTTCTAATTTAGGATCACGATAAGCAGCCATGGCTATTGAACAAACATTTTCTAATGGTTTTTCCATATATTCATAACCAATATCTTGAGAATGACGAAAAAAAGTTAATCCTGATGTATAAATAGCTCCATATTCATCCATTGGATACATATTCTTTGGTTCAGAATATATTTCAAGTTGACCATTCGATGAACAATGAAAACGTTTAGTTGGTTCTGATAAAAAATCATCAAGATCAATATCAAGACTTCGAAAATAATCTGATCGTCGAAAAAGATTTTCTTCTTGTGCACCATCACCTTTACGATATCCTCCACCTGGACTTGTTGCACTAGCCATATTAAGTAGAACTGGTCGTTTACCTTTTTTAATTAATTGTTCATATACAGCAATACAATCATTTTCAATAACATGTACTGTTGTTTTAGGATATGGAGTAGTTTTTAAAGGCATTTTTTTACTTGTTTCTAATATTGATTGATGATTATAAACAATTGTTTTTAAATTATTGTTTAAATTTAATTTTATTTCTCGGTCATTAATAAAATAACTTTTTTTACGTAGAGTAGCCAATGTATTTAACATAACTGTTACTAGAAGTTGATGTCGGATTTGATCACCTGTTATATTTTTTTGATCACGTGCAGTTTTAGGACGATCATTACTAAATTTATGTATTATTGCATTTTGATATTGTTCAAGCCATATTTTTGAATTCCATTTATAACGAAAAATAATATGTTGAGGATTGGCTACAAATTGCATTATTTTTGGTTTATATTTAGGCATTTCAATTTCATACCATGTATCAACATTAATTTCATCACCTTCTGGATTATTTGAAGCTACAAATGCTTCCATATGTAATATATTATTATTACTAATTCGAAGAGCTCCACGATTGATACAATTATCAAAAAAATTTTTATCAGATATTTCAAGAATAAGATTTTCTCCATTATGTTTATGATTTGTTATTTTACCAGAAAAATCTTGATGATTAAGAATTGTTTGAATAGAAACTGTTTTTGGAATAGGATGAATAAGTAAACGACAAGTAAGATTATCTTTTTTTGATATTGGTTTATCATCAAGATAAAGATAACTTATTGTTGACCATTTACGTGCAATATCAGAAGCAATAATACATGCATTACCGACTTGTTTATTTATTTGAATATAAAGTGATGATGATAATGAAATTTGTGGTTGTTTAATAGCATGACTAATAGCAGTTTTTAATTGTTCTTGTGTAATTGTACGAGGTAAATCTTCAAGAAAACTGCAATCAGCACAAAAATAGATTCGAGCAAATTGATTATTAATACTTAAATCTTGATTATGAGTACTATTGAGTAATTGATCTAATGATGTTGAAACAAGACGATAAATATTAGGAAATTGATTATTTAATTGATCACAAGCAAGTAATTTATCATCTTTGTATAAGTCTGCCCATCGACGACTGATTTCTTCTGTTGTTGGTAAAACAAAATCAGTTTTGTCTTTTTCCACATCGAATACGATATAAGAAATTAATTCTAGTGTATCAACAAATGATATCACATTTTTTCCTTCTTTTGGATACAATGTAAGTTTTCCAACATCATTAATAAGATGTTCTTTTATATGATTATTAGAAACATACATAATACCAACACCTAATTTTGAATAACATTTAATATCACTTGGTTCAATTTTAAGAGTTTTTTCAACACGATGACGAATTAAATTTGCTAGTTGATAATTATCTTCAATATCTAAAGGTAAATCAGAAATATAAACTGGAATCTGATGTTGTGATTGTTTTTTTTCTTTTGATAATTTTGATTTTATAATTGGAGTATGAGTTGTGTCTAACGCTTTCATATTGTTTGTAGTTGTTATAGGTGTAGAGCCAATTTTGGGTAAGGGTAATCGATCGAAAGATAATCGAGATGATGAATGACCATCATCAGTGAAATCAGGATGTATTTTTGATAATGAATGAAAAGAAAAACTTGATGATACAGATGAACGACGAACAGGTGGTAATATTCTAGTTTCATTTTCGATTTGTTTTGTTTGCTTACATATCACACAAATTTTAGCGAAAATTTCATTATGATAACCACATTTACTACATTCCCATCCAGTTGCCTCATGGCCAACTTTGTATTGATCAGCCGGTGCTACTCTTCTTGTTATATGATCCTCATAATTATTGTCTGTTGTAATACTTGAACGATGATTTGATTGAACTCTAGATGTAGATGATGTTGGATCATACGATTGTTCAGTTGTTGAACTTACAGTCGATGAAGCAGCACGTCTTGGTTCAGCGCATGATTCACATCGTCTTGCTGATGTTGGATTTTTTATTGAACATTTGGAACATTGCCATTCATTATCATTCTCCTCAGTTTTATTGGAATGATTAGAATGTGATTTATGTACCACTAATGCCGAAGCAGTATGATCATTTTCATCATTCTATAAATAAAAAAAAAAAAAAACTATCATCGATTCTTTTTTTTTTTTTTGTTATTCTTAATATTTAACTTTCTATGTCTTTAATTTAAAAAATATTTTCATAAATATCTTGTCTGATGAGATAAATTAGATTTTCATCATAAAAAAAACTAAACATACATTTTTTTCAGTTTTACTACGAATAGAATCACGTTGTGTATTAGTCGTCATTTTATTTCCTAATACTGCATCTTGAAGAGCTGATTCTTTGCGACATATTGGACAATCTTTTGACTTTCCTTTAGTAAATCGTTGTTTAGCACATTCATGATGAAATGTATGACCACAGATTGTTGTTACTTCTCTTTTATTGTCATTTCCTAATGCTTTTTGGCATAATGAACATTTTGTCATGGCTGATAAGATGTTTAATTTTATAAAAAAGAAAAATTTTGTTCCACACCAATTGTTTTCTAAAGTATTTCTAAATGTCTCTTTATTTTTCTAAAATGAAAAAGGGAACACTTTACATTTACATTACTCTTGATTCTCGTATTTTTCTTTTTCGCGGAATATAGTATGTACACCCTCGAACAAAAGTCTTTCCAGCTGTCTACCATACTGAAATAAAACTCTCATGTTATATCTTGATTTGATAATAAATTTGATGTAAAGTATAAGAGCATAGAAACAAACAAGGAGAAAGACTTTTGTCCAGGAATGTAAGTAAGAACATTTTTTGTTTCTGTAATTTTACAAAAACAATAATGGTATTTTTTGTTCATAAACAATTCACATCTTTACCAACTAAAATATTTGAATAAGAAATTAAATTCATGTTGGAAAAAAATGGTCATATTATTGTTATGGTTGTCATGGATATTACTTTAATTTGACATCAAATTGAAAGAAAAAAGAATACATGCATTTTGTTTCAATAAAATGAAGGACAACAATGTCTTTTTTTATTTATTAAAATGAATCGAATTTACAAGCAAGTAAAAGCACGTTATGAAAAAATTTTCAAAAACAGTAAGAAACAAAAAAGTTACTAACACAGAATAATAAAATATTTGGTAACGAGCTTTTCATTAAAGTTTTGAATATAGTAAAGAAATCGATTTGTAATAGCATTTTTTTATTTTTTTAAATTATATTCATATGCATGTATTTACGACATGCTCCTTCACTTTCAGTGTAAGTTTTTAAAGGAATACTTGTTTTTCTTTATTGTGTGTAATTGTCTGTAGTCAACATATTTTATGCAAGAATATATAGACTCTATACAGATTATTTTATTTGTTAAATAGTATTTCAAAACTTGACAAAAAAAAATTACAGTTTATTATTTCTGTTGTATTTGTTCAATATTGTTGTTTGCCATTGCTGGCATATCCAATTGCATTTGTGCTAAACAAGAGAAAGTTTTTTTTTTTTAAATAAAAGATGATCTTAGTTTAATTTACCAGGCATTGGAACTTCAACAGTTTCATAAGATGGTGGAAATTTATTAGATAAATATGGAGATAGTTGTTCATTATTAACCGTTTGTGTATATGCCATATCAACAGTAAAAACATGTGCATCAACTTCAGGTGCATATCGATTATTAATAATTTGATTTTGTTGACGTTTTCTTATTTTTTTTTGAGAAACTATATATCCACAACAACTGATTATAAGACAACAGGAGATAATCGAAAGAGAAATAATTGTATAAATATTGAGTGATCCTGATGAACTCATGAGTTAAATTTCAAGTTTATAAATGAAATAGATTTATAACTTACAAAATAATATTTTCTTTATTTAATTATTTATTCATGAAGAAAAAGTCAAGAAATCATTAGATAATAAAAATTTACCTACGACTATATAATTGTAAATAAATAATAGAAAAAAACAAGATTTTCATATAAATAAATCATACCTACTTTGAATAGTTTTGGTGATTCAAGTTCATTGCATGAAGTAATTAGGTTAGTTAGCCAATTTATTTTTTGTATAGATCAAAGCTAACAAACCTACTACCTCAAACTTGAACTCGATTTTTCATTGTTAATTTTCTCTTTCTTTCACATGTCATCTGATTAATCTAATTAGCTGTATGATCGTTCGATGACTTTCCAGTAGAATACGAACTAGCACTTATTTTTATGGTGCTAGTTTCATATCTACGGGTTTAGACATAGACGACAAATGAATGAAAATATGTATATAAAATAAGAGAAGAAAAAAAAAGAAAAAAAAAAGGTGAGTCTGAAATTAAGTTTATTGATCTTTCATAATGATCATACAAACTGTCTATATGTGCTCGAATCAAGCCACAAATAGAAAAGAAAAATGAACCAGTTGATGGTTGAGAGAAGGTGAGATTATTCAATCAACTATCAGCTAGTCGAAATAAAGGCAGACATTTATTTATATATAAAAGATTCTCTTCTTACAGCTTGAAATAATTCACAAGACAAATTGCTAAAAATAAAAGACAGAAATAACTCTTTCTTTCTCATGGATATGTATATATATATATATATGTACATGTCGAGAGAGATATAATAGTATACCGGTGTATGATGATACTTATAGATAGAAAAATGTATGAAAAAGAAAACGATGTCCCATTAGCAAACATTGAATTCTATGATGTAATAAAAAAAAAAGAAGATATATGCAAATGATCGCTCTTGATTTCATTATAGACAAAGAAACATATGATGATATAGAGAGTTTATCCTATATCTCTTCCTTTCTCTGATAAAAAACGGATGACAAACCTATGTATTGTTTGTATCTTCTTTTTTTTTCTTTTCAGACAATCAATACACACCTGGAAAGCACACATACAGATATTTATGTTTTGATCTATTTGTTGGATGATACAAAAGTCATAAGAAAACAGTACTAATCCTATGTTTTATATTTATTGAACTAATTAGAATAGACTTTAGCGTATTCCTGTAACGATTATTGAAGAAATGAGATAATTAATTATGAATCGATGAATAGATATAATCTTCCCATTCTAATTGATATCATTTAATAAAACAGTTCAAATAGTAACAATCCTTCAAATAACATTCGATCTATTTCTATCAAATTGTCTGTTGATTGTTCTATCTATAGAATTGATCATCATTACATTTGAGACAATTGTCCTTAAAAAAATTCATCGTTGATGATACAATGCACAGTATAATTTTTTTTCAATATGAAATTAAAGATTCTCTGAATGTCTTCAAATAGAATTTTATGTATAAGATTCAACAGCTATTAAGACAAACTTCGATATTATATTGAATCTGATTAAATAATAGTATCAGTTATCAAAATAGGCTTTCTTATTGAATTTGATTAATTAAATATTTTAATAGATCAGTATATTATATTTGTTCAATGTGATTCGTTCTCAATCACATCAAAGAATGGACATCATTTAGTTTCAGTGCTAACTCAGGATTCGAGTTAGATCTTGATGTTAATTCTAAATAATTTCGAGTTTGGAACAATTTAAACTATTTCAAGAAATTTCATCTAGTATTTACATTATCAATCTCTTATTACGCCATAGTGTAACATTAATATCATTGTTCAATATATCCTATGCAAAATCTACTTGTTTTCTGTTATATACTTAAAGATTTAAAAATCTTATCATGAATTTTTACCATCATGTTCTACAATAATAATACTAAAATAAACAATTAACTTGTTTTTAGGATTTATTCGCAATTAAATATAAAATAAACATAGGTAAAATATTTACAAGAAAAATAAAATAGAATTTTGCCTAAAAGATATTATGAAACTGTGTATGGAGATTTATAAGAAACAATTGTCAATGGTTATATTACTTTTGTTGTTTAAGATATAGGATATACAGGACAAACACAAGTACAAGTATTGGCAAAACTGTTTATAAGAGTACATTTCACACAGATGTATGACGAATTAGTAATCATAGAGGGTGTTGATATAGTCGAACATCCAGCGCTTACTGGGGTTCCATCGATTACAGTTCCTAGAATAAAACATGCAGAGTTAAAAGTTCTTATTAGATAAATGAAATTTGTATATAATCTAAAGCTTTTGCTTTTCTTCTCTATTAGTTCAATTTATATTGCAAATATATCGAGACTTACCATCCGTGAGTCGAACTCGTGCATAAACAAATCCTGTTGCCGGTTCACGAACATACCATAGAGGACGATCATTGAAACCACCGGCTGGTGAACGAAGTTGTAATCCTGTACTACAACCACTGGAACACTTGGCGACAGAATCCAACGTGACCGGTGTAGTGATATCACAATTACCATTATTCAAAAGACCAACTGAAGCCTTTAAATTTAAAATACGTGCATTGGCACGTTGTTCCATAATTTGTGTTTCTTCTCGAATACGAATTTGTTCGTATGTATCTGTTCGATTTTTAATAATACGTAAGAGATTTGCTTTAACATCTGGATCTTGTACAATTTCATACCAAGGAGTAAATTGTTCAATTTTTAAAAGTGCAGGATTCATACCTAAACTGCTTTCCCATGCCGTAATGTTCGATAAAGATGGATCACCACCAAGTTTATGATCAATAGATATTTTACGACGTTCAGCATAAAAACTATTGCCTAATGTTTCAGCAAGAATATCTTGCTTAAGATAAGCATCAAGATTTTCACGTGTTATAGCACCATTAAAAGAAAAAACACAATCTTTAAATAAAACTTGTTGTTCATGCATACCTCCTAAAATGAAATTAATCAATCAATCCGTTGTATGAATACAACAATTTAAAACTTACCAACGAGAGATCTTTGTACGATATGTGTACCCCAATTTCGAAGAAAATCATCATAGATAATTTTGTTGTAAACTTTCGGCAATGCATTGATAGCATTGCTTACATATGTATTTAATTTTAATTCTTCAATTTTAAGTCGATATAAAACATATGGTTGTTGTGTAATTGCAATAGCTTGATCATCAGAAAAAAATCGTCCTTGAATATCTAGAATAGATTTAGAATGACCAAATTCACCACCTAACCAATCTCCTCGTGATTGTCCATATTTCCAATGGTTTGCAAGTTCACCGGCACTGAGAAAAACACGAGCAACAGGTTGATTGTCACTTGCATCTATTGGTAGTACAGATATTTCTCTTGGATACCAATATATTTCAGCAGTTAACGGATCTTGCCAAAATGTAGTATTATCATGGGTAAAATCAATGGCTGGCAGAAGTAAAGTACCTGTTGTAATATCAAGAGTCATACCAACACCAACAGGAAGCTATAAAATGAATGAACATGGTTCAGAGTAGAAAAATTTGAATTTTATAAAATTAAATCAACTTACACGTCGATAGACAGGTACTAAAGTTTGTCTATCCGTTGAACCGGCACATGTTGATCCATTATATCCAACGTATGGACAAAGGGCTCGATGAATAGCTGCATTAGTATTTGGTGATGGAGTTGTTGAATTAGAGACGGATCGTCGAACTCGATTACGACTACATTTAGTGGGTGGTGGTCCTCGAATTGATTCAAGTTGAGCAATATATGCTTGATTTTCAGTATCAGCTTTATTACTAACGTATTCAATAGCTTCTTGAAGTGCACTTCGTTGATTACCTTCTGGTAATAATTCATACAGAGGAACAAGACGATAAGAAATTGGTCTTGGATCATATTTGACTGTAGGTGCCCATTCTTCCCATTTTTCAGGTGAAATAGATTCTGTTCCACCAAGTAATTGTGATGCATAAATAGAAAATTGTCTATAACGTTCATCTACTTCACGGGTATGTTCTTGACTATTGGAATTCCTGCTGATAAAACCCAAAAAGGTTCGTCTAACTTGTTCATCAATCCAAACTTCTGTATGTTCATATGTTAAACACATTTCATACCAACTTTCAGCCCATACTTGACCGCCCATTTGAGAAGCAACAACTATATGCGTTCCAAAAGAAGAAAAAAGATCTTCCCAAATATTAATATCGTTTGGATCAAATGTTGATGGAAGATTAGCAAATGCTCTTTCAGCAACAGGATTTAATTTTGGATATGGAAAAACTGATACAGAAAGTGTATACCAACCAATTTGTTTTAAACGTAATGCTAAATTATAATAATCTTGATAAAGTCGACGGTAATATTCTGTTGTACGTCTCTCAACACGTTTTCGACTAAAAAATCCTCCACGTCTAAATACTTCAACTCGTGTTGTATATTTATAGTAATCTTCAACAGATGTAACCATTACTGTTGCATCCTGAAATAATTAGAATTATAGCACATTGTAAAATATGAATATCTACTCACAAGAGTTAAAGATTCCGGAGTATTCGTTGCAAAAAATCCATTTGGTAATGAATAAGAAAAATTTTGATTATATGGATCAATCCAACTTTCATTCTCACTCGAATTTGATATATCTAAAATGCATAAACGACTTGCCAAAGTTAAGATGTCATATCCACAGCCGACTACATCAAGACCAGGTATAGGACCAATCGGTGTTGGTGATGATGAAATAAATTGAACAACTTTGTCTTCTGAATTAAGCTGAGCTAATGTCGGTAGAAAACCATTAGTAATATAAAAGTCAATGGTTCGACGAAGATGTTCTTGAACTTGATTATTAGTTCTTACTAGATTAGCAATATGAGATAAAGTACGATTGATAACAACAGGTTGATCACCTGCTTTATTTAACCATGTTCTAACAAGTTAATATAAAAAAAAAATATTAACTATCGGTAAAATAAAAATTGTAACTTACTCTACAACCGTTTGATTATTAACACTAGCTACTGGTGGTTGAAAAACAGACATTGTTTTTGAATTTTTTCGAAATTTTTCTGTTATTTGTTGATAAATTTCTGCAGTTTGAGTTCCACCTTGAAGTGAAAAATCTTGATATTTTACTGTAAGTGAAATTTGTTGAGTCATTTCTTCATATGTTGATGTTTTATGATAATTTTCATTCATAAATGTATATAAATTAGCTGTACCACCTACAATTACATTTGATACATAATGAGTTCCATAGCCTTGAATAAACTCATTATAAAGTTGTTGATGTCTTTCAGTAGTTGGATCAGAAGCTTGAGAAATTAATAAATTTATACTCGTATTAAACATTGGATCGAATCTAAAATAGAATTTTAATAAAAATTTAGATAAGAAAAATTCTTTACTTTAAAAGAAATGATGGTCCAAGTTGAATAGAATAAAGACCCCACCATATTGTTGATATTCCAACAGCTTGTGAATTTTTTGTAATTGCTTCATATACTTGTTTTAATGTTTCATGATATTCAATACCAATTGATAAATCTTTTTGTATTGGGATTCTAATACCGAATGAATTTGATTGAAAATAACTGACAAGAAAAAAAGAATTTTTAACGTAAAATTTGTCTCGACAAAAAACAATAAAGTACCTTCGATAAAATTGTTCAAAGCTATAAGATATTGACTCACAATTATTTTCTTTTCGAGTACTTATATCTGTTGCTTGTGCAAATACAGGAACAACATAACTACGTTCTTTACCTTGTACTTTAAGTATAAATGGAGTATCACTTTTATCATTTAAATCAAATATACGAAATCTTGAACGTTGTTCACTAGCTGAAAGCATTTTAGTTCCATCATAACCTGATCGAAGATCATCAACACCAGGTAAAAGTGTAAGTTGTTGTGTAGTAAAATGAATGAAAAAAGAAGAACTAATAACGAAAAATATTCCTAACATCTAAAATAAATAAAAACTAACGAGGAAACATATTTACATGTTCAAGCTATTTAGATCCCATTTTGTTGACAATAAATAGATTTCAATAAGACATAAAAAAACTGATAAGGATTCATTCTCTCGTTTCTTTATTTTCGAGATGTCAACTTTTTAAATATTTCTCCTTATATGACTCAGTATTTCTAGCAAACTCGTACTATCGATCTTCGATCTGAAACTTAGTTCACATCAAGGCTTCATGTAGATTAGATTGTGTAAAAAAAAGTTCTGTGAAAAATTCTAAATTTTTATACACAATCTAGTCTACGTAAGATCTTGATGTGGATTAAGTTTCAGATCAAAAGTTGATAGTACGAGTTTGCTGGAAATACCACGTCTTATGAGGAGAAATATTTCAAAAGTTAATATCTCGAAAATAAAGACACGAAGAAATGAATCTTTTTCAGATTTTTCATACCTGATTAAAGTCCATTTATCCTCAAAAGATGAGATCTAAACAGCTTGAAAATTTAAATGTATTCTCTCGTAAGTAATTAAATTTTGAAATTTTAAAATGAAAGTGTGTAACAAGAACTAATATGATATGGATAAGTTGTACCACATAATGCACTTTGTGGATGAAGATTGTATGTTGCACAGAATGTTCGATCTGCTGATGCAATCACTTCAACATCAAAGACATTGATACAATTTGTAGTTAAAACTCTTCGTGTATGAATTCCTCGTACATGTGTTTCATTTATATATCGACCAATAAATGTCTCTGATGTTGTAGGATGATCATATGTCCATAAAAGATTATAACTATCTTGTAGAACATATAGTATAGTGCCAGATCCGCCTATTAATGCTTGAGTGCCGGAGAGATAGTAACGAGGTATCCAATTACTCGGTTTAACAGAACATCTTTGAATATCAGTTGAGAAATATGGAGTTGGTGATTGACAATATTCAAGATGAGGACAGTCACTATCACAAACATAATATGATTGATAATCATTTGGATTTACATAAATACCCGTAGCATTTGGACAGTTAAAGGCTGTTGTTCTGATAATGTTATAAAAGACGCATAGAATGATAATAATTTTCATTGTTCTATATAACGAAATTAATAGATTTTAGAAATAATCTATAAATAAAAAAATTTTATTAAATAAAGTTTTTTTTAAAACAAAAATTTGTTATTTTTTTTCGGAAAAAAGAAGAACTTTAATAAATAAGGATTTAATATGTCTTACAATAATTTCCTGAATAATTACTTGGCAAATCACATTTTGAACTATATTGATGAAGAGTTTCATAATAACAATATGCTCTATTATTAGTTGCTACTACACGAGCATTAAATACAACAATACAATTGTTTGCTAATCGATGTAATGTTTGAATTCCTATTGCATGTGTTTCATTAATATACCGTGCAATAAGTGTATAACGTGCAGTAGTTGTTTCTTGTGAAATATATACTTCATATTCTTCTTGTCGAACGAATACATCAGCATTTTCAGCCGATTTAAAAGTTCCAGATATATCATAACGTGTTTGCCAATTAGGTGGTTCTACAACACAAGTTTGAGCAGGGCGTGTAAAATAAATTGTTGGTGTCACACAGTATTCAAGTTGATAACAAAAATTCGTACAATTATAATAAGATCTATAGTCATCAGGATTGACATAAGTTCCATTTTCACTTGAACATGAAAATCCATTGGCTGCATGGCAAATAAACAATAGTGAGAATAAAATAAGATACATATTGAAAAATGAATGTATTCATAAAAATTATTGGGCTCTATTTATACGAGGCATTTTCATCTTCATGACTTAATATTTCCTAGGTGGTTTTATTCATGTTGAAGTAATATTAAAAAAATATGTACGAATTATAAAAATCTATAAATAAACCATTTATTTCCAATTTCATGCAAAAAAAAAACTTCGTAAGTAATAGGTAAATAATCACTGTATCATAAATCGTTTTTTTTTAAGTATTTTTTCCTTTTTCTATAAACCAATATTGCTTATAAAATTAATACAAAAAACTATTTTATTAAAATATACTTCACACAATAAAGAAAAAAACCATGAATATTTATAGATATTCGATATTTTCGCTGAAAAAAACCGAATAATCGATTTTCTCGTCGAAAAATAAATCAATGATGCATAATAAACATATTTACATAGTTTTTTTTTTTATTTGCTATTTGTACTTGTACTTTTATATTCCTGGAATTATATTAACTGATTGTAAAGGATGACGCATAATGAATGACCCTCTCAATATTTTGTATATTTCTTACCTATAATCCAGCTTAAAAAAAATCTTTTTTTTATAGAAAGATTTCTCGTCGAATTCTCTGCAAAACCTATGATATTTTTATTATCTTGAATAGTTTCCATTATTCTATAAGATGTGATACAATCGATTTGTCTGAGTAGCACAACTTTCAAACAAGAAGTTTTAGTAAACAGTTGCATAAGAAATCAATCAAAAAATGTGAAGTATTCAGATAATTTTTCTTTCGGGTGAGATTTTTTGTAGAGCTTTTGTCACTGATTATTTTAGTAAAAAAGCCGTTCGAACTTCATTGACAAACAACGATGTTATAATTACAATACTAAACAATCTTGAAATGCAGTGCTTCCTGATCAGTAAGCATTAATAATCGATTAGCATATGTCAAAACCATCGTATTGCGGTGATATATGAAATAGTTAGTTTTGTAGAAGAAACTTTGCTCTAAAAATCTCTTTAGGTAATTTCTTAGATACTCTTGCATACTATGGATAAATCTCGATAAACTATTGGAAGAGATATTTATCCTCAAAACAGAGAATATTATTCTTATTTTATAGGAATATTGTGTACAATCTTTATCGAAATTCATTCATACTACTCAAAACTGTACTGTGTTGTAAAGCAAATTTTTCTCTATAAAAGCTGCTGAGTCACATTTGTCTGTAGCGTAGCAATTTTGAGATATGCTCGTGCTATTTAGACAAATCGTTGTATCACATCTCATAGAATAATGGAAACCAGTCAAGATAATAAAAATATCTAAGGTTTTGTAAAGAATTTGACAAGAAATCTTTCTATAAAAAAAAAGGTTTTTTTTTAGCTGGATTATAGGTAAGAAATATACAGAATATTGAGAGGATCATTAATTATGCGCCACCCGTTATATACAATTTTTTCATAAGAATAAAACAGAAAAACAATTTGAAATATACAAAGAAAATATTTATTAATTACAACTGAATACATAAAATACAATAATGAAGAAAACAATTATTTATTCAATTCTAATCCATCTTCGAGTTGGACGCCAACCACTTTCTTTAGAAGAATCTTTTTTTTCCCATATTATATATTTCTTATTCCAACCAAGACGACCACGATAATGATCTAATGAACGATTTATTTCTTTTGAGTATATTATAATCATATTTATTAAATGTCCATCATAATATGTTAATGCTTTAGCATCATTAGTATTAGAATAACCAACTAATTGACCCATTTCAATACGAAATTCCATATGATAACGACGATGTGGATAATCTTCCCATAAACCACAAAATGCTAATAATTTTTCTTCATATATATCCAAATTATGTAACTAAAAATTTCTATCTTTTAAGATAAATAAAATAATAAAAAAAACTTACATTTTTTTCAAAATTATCAATTGTTTGAATAATTTCTTTTTGAATTTGTTCATCTTTTTCTTTAGTTACTGTTTGAGATATTAAATGATTTTTTATCATAGTTTTTGTATGATGAGTAGATGAAACATTCGATGTTTCATCAAGTAAATTGCATTGACTAAATTTAAAATTGAATTGAACTAAATGATCATCATGCCACATTTTTTCACCTACACACAAATATTTGACCGAATGAAATGCTATATTCACCTAGTATATATATATATACATATATGTGAAAGAAGCAAAATATAAAATTAGGCAATCTCATTCGTCGTTTTGCATCTGTATGTGTAGCCGTCTGGTCAATATATCTTACTTCTTTTCTTAACAATTGAAATCGGCAGAAAACAAAAAATAACCATTATTTACCATGACAAAATATGAAAAAGCTCAGATGAAAATACATCTCTTTTCATCCTCATCAACTTATTGAAAGTAAAACAGATTGATGATTGAATGACATAACGTTTTCTATTTTTTTTTACTCTACGAAAAATTTTCTGTGAAATATTAAGAGATATGGAACTTTTACGGATAAGTATGTGAAAATGATGGTAATGCTTTATTGAAAATATTTTATTTAATAATAATTTAACTTTCAACTTTATATGATAATCTTCGAACAAGAATTATCTTATCTCTTTCTATCGTATACTTTATCTCATAGATAATGTACAGATTTCGTATGACATACTATGAAATAAAATATTATCCTTTGTTTAACATAGTAGATCACATAGAATAACAGGATTTTATTTTCATTTGTTTTGATATTACAGTTAGTATTGACTCATCAACAATTCTAATTACTAAAAACTACATTAGAAATAAAAAAATGATTTCTATTATATATGCACTTACGTTTAAGCATTAATTCTGCTTGTTTTTTCGTTATAAATGAAAAGTCAGTAGTGTCAAATTTTAATGTACATATTGTCGTTATTATCATCTCCAAAAGGAAGAAAAGAAAATGAATCTTTCGTAAATAAATGCTTGAGAGATAAATATATGAAGATTAAAAGAAAAAAAATCCTTGACTGTCATTTAAATCAATATATTTAGATAAAAATATCAATTCGATGAACTAATAGATGGCATGAAGAGAACTATCAAAAAATGTATTGGATTTCTTTCTAAAACTAAAAAGAAAATCACCAGCCATTCTATTAGATTATGATACTGGCTACTTATTTTCGCTTATTTTCATAGCTCTTTTTCTCTCTGCATGCACTTACTCATGGATCATATTTATTGATACAATACAAAAGATTTATTAGGATAACATAAATAATTTTTTTTAATAGATAAATTTTCGATGATTTTCATGAGAGTTTCCAAATCTTCAAACACAACTTGTGGCTAAAATTATGCAAGCTGGTATCAATCAATATTATATAATATTGTACTTATTGTTTCATATTCTAGGGCAAGACTGATTTTTTGTTGTGTCAACTGATGCATAATTTATATACGTTTTACTACCTATATCTTTTATACCGTGTATTTTGAAATATTTCATAAAGGATTTACTAGCAGAAGTAATAGTTTGACATATGTTCAAGTGGACGTTTCGCTCCAGAAAAAATTGTAAACATCGAAGTCGTATTAAATTTAAAATTCTGGTTTCTAATGATGACTTTTCCTTCAGTCAAATTTTAAGTCGTTGATTATATATCATAATCACTTCGAGTAAAGGTAATGTTTTGTAGTCGGAAGTACAACACTTTCCACAATAATTTGATATTGTTATTATTTCTGTGAATTGAAAGTCTGAAAAACAAATACGCAGCAGAAATTTTGCTAACTTTTACCCAAAAATACCGAATTAAACTATGTTTTTTTCGAAGCTCTTATTTAAGTAAAATCAAAAACCTTTAGTAACCACTATGAAATAATACGTGATTCAAAATTCTTATTTCTTACAAAATTAGAAAGTAAATCAGAGCGTTTTTCATTGGATAAAATATTATTGACTTGAAAAAATATGATGGTGTCTCCTAATTCTCATTAATTCAGAACTTCCAGATACTAGTTATTCTCCTGTTTCAAAATCCGCGTCGTTTGTGATATAATACTAATTGAATTGGACTGCATAGGTAGAAAAATACGCTGAACGAATATCTATAGAAGGCTAGTATTATTTCGAACACACTATCTTATGCAAAACTTTTGTTTTCAAGTAAACTGATTATTTAGTATGATGTGGAAAGTTTAGTTATTCTAAATGAAGATAGTTGTGTAGAAAAGAGGTGAACAATCATAACTTTAAATTATAAGAGAACAACATAAGATTTATTTTTTAATCTTAGAATAATCAATTCGTTGTGCTTATCTAAAATTCATTGCATTTTGATCATTATACATAGACATATTTTGTAGAACTTGGGTCCATTATATTCATCAATAAAATTTTTCGCCCAATTTATTCTCGTCGAAAAATTAAGCTGAAATTTTTTCAAAGTTCAGTCAAAAAGTGGGTTTTACGTAGATTTCTGTTTTTTTCTATCGAATGTCATACAAAACAGCTCTCTCTCACACTTACAATCAAAATAAAGTCAATTAAATATTAAAAATTGTCTACTGGATGTGAACGCATATATAACTTCATTCATTCTGTTTATAAAATAGAAGCGTTACTACAGTTAAATTCAGTTGCTCAATTCCAGAGGTCTTCATGAATGTGTTGATTTCATAAAAGCTATCATAGATGAACACAAATTATTTATTATCTTCAATCGCTTGCTTTTTATTTCATCTAAAGAATATAAGGATCATTCCACTAGCATCAAATGCTTCAAGAACATACCATTTCTTAGTTTCAATGTGTGAGCATGTCGATAATTGTAATATTTATTGTATGTCTTAAAATTTTTAAACTTGTTTTGCCTTCATCCTTTCTCAAGATTGTAGAATATGTAGGTCATATTGAATGAACGTAGTCTGAAATGGAAAAAAATCAGATCAACCGCTCAATTACTTTTATCATTAATTCAATTAATCATCAAGCATTTGTTCGTTGTTCAATATTCATCAGTTATCTCTTTACGAAACTTACTCTTCGACCGAAATAAAAAAAAAGACCATATTAAAAACATTTCAATATCTTAGTAATAAATAACAATATTATCTCTTTATTTTACTAAATGATTATTACTCATTCGTATGCACATCATAACTTTATATTAAAGTTTTATTTTTGGCTTTTGTATCAATATTCTTCTTAAACTTAAATCATAAAATGTATTCGATTCTATTCTTTTCTATATAGTCTACATTCAATAAAATTATTTCCCTGATTTAATTGAAAGAGAACATTTGTTTTAATTGTTCTGTTTTCTCTCTAAATTGGCTTAATTAAAGAAACAATGTTAACAATCAATAGTTAATACACTTAATATTATGAATATATTAGATTGGTGTTATCAGATTGTAGAAGAAGAGGTAGATGAATATTCATTTTTATGCATTAACAAATAATGTCAACTTCAAA
Organism: Macrotrachela quadricornifera; assembly: GCA_022393335.1. Classification (NCBI taxonomy): domain Eukaryota; kingdom Metazoa; phylum Rotifera; class Eurotatoria; order Philodinida; family Philodinidae; genus Macrotrachela; species Macrotrachela quadricornifera. The sequence goes on along the minus strand of JAJEKB010021763.1, from coordinate 8,537 downwards.
ACCAAAATCACGTGAACCTCTTAATACACGACAACGAACAATTCTTCTTACATTCTATACTCAAAATCCATATCCATCAGCAACTGAACGTCATCAACTTGCTCAATTAACTGGTCGAACATTAAAACAAATTCAAGATTGGTTTTCAAATCGACGAGTAAATCTTTTTTTTCTTATCTTACATCTTATTGTTTGTTTTTCCTTTATAGCGTAATGATTCAAGATTAGTATCGAGTGAATCAATTTCTACTCCATTACCTTCACAACCATCATCAATAGTAAGTTTTATTTTTTTATTTCCTGAGTTTTATAAATATTATATTTTCTAGCCAATGCAACCAATGTATTACTATACACCAGCACCTGCACCATTACCAACAACTTGTTCATGTTGTTACTTTGTTCAAACTTCATCAATGATTGATCAATCAATTTATCCACCTTATACAACATATTATTATCCACCAGCAAATTGTTTTCATTCATAAATATATTATGTTAACTTTATTTTTTCTTTGTTTTTAAATAAATTCTAATAGTCAAATAAATCGATTCTATCAGTATTCATTCTTTAGATTTAAAGAGAAAATAACAAATAATATTGTTCTCTTTGTATATCAGAACATGCACTCGGAACCTATTCGAAATATCATATCGTTTGATAAGTACAGATATTCATTCTTTTGTTCATGTATATATACATATACATATATATATATATAAATCTATGATTCATTTTAACTGGACACAAACGCACATTTCTTTCTTTTCTATTTATTGCACTCTCTTATTGTAATCGAGGGTAAATTAAATATAACAGATATACTATTTTGTTAATCGATACAACATACGTTAAGCATCTGATAAACGATGATGATGATGTCAGCTCCATCTTCGTCATTTCACGATGTAACTGAATATTTTTGTTTTTTTTGACAATAAAATTTTATTTTTCTTTAATTTTATTCTATTTATTTAGTATTTGGCAATAGATTCTTATTTGCCAAAAATGGAAGCAATGACACCAATACAAACAATTGATGAACATTTTGGAGATATATATGATAATAGTACTAATAATAATAGTAATAGAAATAATAGAAATTCCGTTGTTAAACGACCAATGAATGCATTTTTATTATGGGCACGTGGTGAAAGAAAACGTGTATCTAGTGATGGTTCTGGTGTTAGTCAAACATCATTGAGTAGATTACTTGGTGAAACATGGCGGTAAGAAAAAAAAACGATTTTTTTTGTTTTTTGTATAATTGATATTTTATTTTATTGAAAAATAAAAAGATTTTTTTAGACATATGTCAGTTGAAGAGAAACAACCATTTTTGGATATGGCTGAAGCATTAAAACGTCAACATCATATTGATCATCCAGATTATAAATTTAAACCAAAACAACGTTCAACAAATGGAAATAAAACAATATTTAAAAAGAATCATACTATTTCATGTTTGATATATATTTATAAATATAAATTATTATTTTATTTTTTCTTTTTTTTTTCTATTTTAATTTATATAGCTCAACAACAATATTCTAATATGACTTCCTCACCATTACATTCTACATCATCTTCATCATTAAATTCTTACTCTTATCAATCATCATTATCACCTATTTCAAATCCAATTCCTCATCCTGTACAATCAAATGTTTTAGCAATGTGTCAAGCAATGATTCCATCATCATCAATATCATCATCTGAGAATAATAATGAATGGTTTTATCAATTAACGGAACAACCTCAATCAGTTATTATTGCACCTATTCATCGTACTCAAACATCTCCTATATCATCACGACGAGCTGTACGTATACAAATAATAAATAAACATGATGATATAGTATTACCACCACCAACATTATTACCTATGACACCTCCACCTCCATCATCATCATCATCTTCAATTATTATTGACGAATCAACACCAACATTGGTCGATTATTTTGTTAATAATTGTAATATGTTTCAAATACCTATTAGTAATAATCAACAAGTATTAGCTTCCGTTATGGATGATCCAAATGGTAAAAAATAAATTGTTTTTTTTTTTTAAATATATTAAATTATTATTATTATTATTTGTGTAGAATATGAAACATTACATGATTCATCAATTAATCAATTAACTGATGTTGATCATCATTATGATAGTAGTGGTTGGATTGATACTCCTTTATCTAATTTTGGTACAAATTCAACGGATATAGTTCCATCATCACCATATTCAACTTATGACTTTTTATGCCTCTAAGCTTTATTATTATTATTATATTTTTTTTTTCGCTTTATCTTACGACGACAAACGAATTTCTACATAGAGATATAAGTTAAAGATAGTATAGTATTTTTCTTGACGTCGGGTTTTTTTTCTTTTCTTTTTCTTGTCTTATCCTTGTGTTAATACGAAAGTAAGCTCATGCGTGTGCCATTTAACTTTTTTTGTTTTTTGTTTTTCTTTTCGGCTTTTGCTTCTTCTGTTCTTATTTTTGGTTTCTTTTCTCTATATATATATCTTTGTGTTTTTGGTTCATGTATATGAGTGCATGTTGTACAACAAAAGATTTCAACGACAAAACAAAAATAAAAAACACTCGCATGTGCTCTTTAAAAAAAATTTTTTTTTTTTCTTTTCGTGATTTATAATTTTATTCAAGGAAAAGTTTAGATTAAATCAAACGAAATTGTAATATATGAGGATTAAATATAAACTAGTACAGTCATCTACACCTTACGACAGATTTCGCTAGTCTTCTTAAATGCTGATTTCTAAATTCATAGACCAATAAAATATACTTGATGAATCAATAATAATATCTAAATTTATTTTATCTTTATTTTAGTATTATTTCAATATTATAATGGCAAATTCATTTGAATCTCTTGGTATAATTGATTTAATTTTATCTGAACATAAATATATGCGTGATGAATATGAACATTTTAAAAGTGTTGAAGATACAACTGAACTTGATTCACGTGTTCGAGAATGGATTGAATATATATGTTTACATGGACATAAAGAAGAAATAGCATTTTATCCTAAAGTCGAAATTTATTTAAAAGATGAAAAAAAAGGTGGACATCATCTTATTGAACATGGTATAAAAGAACATCGTGAACTTGAAACAGAACTTAAAAAATTAGTTGAACAACCTACTGTTACTTGGAAACAAATACGAAAAGCTATACAAAAATTAAGTATGATTTAAGTAAAAAAAATAAAATGTTTTTGAAATTTATTTTTCTTTTTGTTTTTTTTTAGTGCATCATTTAGATGAAGAAGAAGCCGATATACTTAAACCACTTCAATCCAAACTTGATCAAAAAATTCAATTTGAACTTGCTCAACAATTTATTGATGCTGGTCGACTTGCATCTCATAAACCTCATCCTGAACTTTCAAAAAAACCTGAAAAAGCTCCACAAGATAATGTTAATGTAGGATTAGCAGAAAAACATTAAACTTTTTAATTTATTACTTTTTTCTTTTCCATAAAAATAAAAAATATATCATCATTGAACATTTATTAACTATGAACAAGAACAAAAAAAAATTTTAATTACTAAATATTTTCTTAATATATAAATATATTTAATTGATTCAAAATTGTTATAATCATCAACAATAGAATAAAAATGTGATCTCACAAATTTCATTTAAATCTATGTGTAGATCGCATTTTTACCCAATTGAATGAAATATTTTTTATACATTATGAATCTTATATTTTCATAGATAAAACTATAGAAAATAAAATATTAAAAATATTATTTACCTGTTTGTATTTTATTATTATTTATCGATTATATTTTCAATATATCAACAGTTAATTTTATCATATTATTCAAAATTTTTATTTACATGAGTTTAAATAGGATTTAACTTGATGTCTTATATGTCGGTTGAGAACTGATAAAATATGAGTGAACAATGATGGATGAGTAAATACATAAGATTGGTATGGATATTTATACCATAGACAGATAAGACACGTCTCTATTCTCTACTTTTTTTTTTTCTTGAAGAATCTTTATGCTGATTCATCAGAATTAAAATGATAGTGTATTCGTGTATGAATGTTTTGTTCTATTCTATTTAGAGAAATTGTATTAGACAACATTCTTGTTTTTTAAAGAAAAAATTGACGGTTTTTTTTTCCCCATAGTTATGAATTTTGGTTATTTTCTATCTTTATCATATTTTGTTTGTTTTATTGAAATGTATAATGATGTGAAGATAAAAGAGAAAAAATTAAGTTTATTTGTTGATGAATATATTAAAATAAGATATCGATTGATGATTTTATTTTAAGCTATGTGAAATTCTTGGTAAATTGGAATGAGGAATGTTTTTTTTACGATTACTACTGTCATCTATTTTTTAATTAAAATCTATGATGAAAATTTTCATTTGTTATAACGAATTCTAATAAAAATCAATTTACTATTTCTGTAGGTAGGACATCAATTTTATCAAGATTGAAAATATTGATATAAATAAGAGTAACTCTAATTGTTAGTATTCAACTGAAAAGAATAGTAACTGAATCCCCATTATCATTTCAAGATTAAGAATAAATGTTAGCAAATATATTAAAGAAAATTCAATTGATGAAAACAAGATTTATGATGATAATAATTAAGAAGACAAGAAAAACAAAAAAATTAATTTTTTATTTAAATAAGTATATCTAGATGAAATTACTAAGCATTTCACAATTTTAATACTATGAATCAATTAATTGTAATCTTGAAAAACAAATTTTCATATACATTTGATAATTCAATGGTTTCAGTTTGCTTTATGTAATTTTTTTCGAGAAACTAAATTGGAATCCCTAAATTCTTTCTTAATATACTCATATCTATTCTTCTTTCTATTTAAAGATGGCGTTAGTTTTTCAATTAATATTCTTTTAATATTTTGAGAAATATATTGATTATGAAATGAATATATAAGCTAAAAAAAGTAAATCTTTATTTTCATTCAATTAAATCTTTTATTTAACATAAAATTTTCAACAATAAATCATTAGATATTTTATCACCAATAATATCATTGATTATTAAAAAACTAATGATCCATATAAGTACATATTATTTATTTCTAAATGTTTCAGATAATTAGTTTAAAAACTATTCTTTGTCTTCTCATTATTCTTTTTGGTATTTATTTTCATTTTATTAATAAAGATAAAAAAATGTCTACAATAACTGTTACAACAAATGCTGGTATACAAATGCCACGTTTAATTTATGGTACAGCTTGGAAAAAAGAAGCAACAACACAACTTGTAATTAAAGCAATACTTAATGGTTTTCGTGGTATTGATACAGCATGTCAACCGAAACATTATCGGTAAAGAATTTAATTTAATTTTTTTTTTCAAAATCATAATTTAAAAATCTTATTTTTTTTCTTCTAGTGAAGATCTTGTTGGAAAAGCACTTGTTGAACTTCAAACAAAACATAATATACCTCGTAAAGATTTATTTATTCAAACAAAATTTACAAGTATTAATGGACAAGATCGATCAAAACCATTACCATATGATCCACGTGTATCATTAAGTGAACAAGTTCGTCAATCATTTGCAACATCATTACAAAATTTACAAACTGATTATATTGATTCATTAGTACTTCATGGTCCTGAACGATCACATGAATTAACTATGGAAGTTTATCATGAATGTGAAAAATTTGTTGATGAAGGTCGTGTTAAACAATTAGGTATAAGTAATTTATATAGTCTTAATGATTTAAGAAAATTATATGATGATGCTCGACATAAACCATCTGTTGTACAAAATCGTTTTCATGATGAAACAAATTTTGATCATGATATAAGACAATTTTGTCGAGAAAAAAATATTTTTTATCAAAGTTTTTGGACATTAACAGCTAATCCACATATTCTTGAACATTCACTTGTTAAACAACTTGCTCAAGAACGTCATGGTACATCGGCTCAAGTATTTTTTCGATTTTTAATGGATATTGGTCTTACACCATTAACTGGTACAACAGATGAAAAACATATGAAAGAAGATTTAGAAGTACTTCATTGGCATTCACTTGATCATGAATCTGTTGCTAAACTTAAAAAACTTATTCATGATTAAAAAAATTTGTTTTGTTTTTTAATTATTTATTCAGGCACTCTAGTGTTATATTCTATTATTATAATTTAATAAATATCTTTTATTGAATATATTTTCTGATTGAATTTTTACAATAAGAAGAAAATACAATTTCATTATTAAAACAAACACATAATGCATAGTTGTTTGTTGATTTGAATTTTTTGTTTTTTTTTTTTGAAATATAAACATAAAGACCATGTAGAGTCAAAAGTTTTGAACAAAAACTATTAGAAAATAAAGAATAAATATTAAATTTAATAATATAATATACTATACATACCATTTATTGTACAACACATTACAATAATGTGTATATAAGTAAAATAAGCCAATTTAGTCCTATTTGATACATATAATAACATACAATTAATATTTATGAAATCAACCATTAGGTTTATCAGGTCGTTTAGTATCAACATCAGTAACATTAATAATTTCGTATGGTTGTGCCATGAGTGGAATGACGGAGATTTTGTTGACTAATGTATTTGTAAGAGATTGTTGTAGAGGGAAAGTTTTTACTTGAACATATCCTAATACACTATACATGAAATGCCGGATCATAATTTTAGAGTCTGATGTTATATTAATAGATAAATATAGCACGAAAATAAAAATAGTGGACGATAAGGTGAATATAGTTTATAAATATATTAGACTACAATGAAACATTGATTATTTATATTATGAAATGCTGTTGCTATTAAATGATGCAAGAACATATGATGATGATGTGGTATAAATGGTAAGAGCCACAATGACAAACGCAAGGAACAGAACAACGACGTGGCATTTTAGTGGTAGCATTATGTGATGACGTTCGTAACACGGTATGAGTAATTCTCTACAAGAAAAGAATTGACAAAAAAATTCATACTATTTGTACTTAGAATAAATCTGAATGATACGTTCGAAAAAATCAATAAAAATTTCTACTCACGTCATATGAATTGTATAAGTAAATATGAAAAAACATAAAAATAATAATGATTCAGACTTTATCAAATATCAAGAAAAGTCAAACAAAAACAAATATTTTGTTGTGCCGTTGTCATCCTACATGAATTGTGTGACTAAGCAGATTGATAAGAATTCTGTTTTACACCTATTTTTACATTAAAGACTTATTAAACTATTTCGAAAGAAACTAGCAAAAATAATTATTATTTCTTTTTACTGATATTTTCATGTATTAATCGACATAGAGTACATGAAACAAAATATCAGAAGAGATCTATTTATGATAAAACTCAAGTTGGTTCAATAGATATTGTCCTCATAGTTAGTTTTGAGTCTATACTAAAGAACCGCTTTAAAATGTATGAATAAACTGCGAATACATAAAAAGACTAGTTTTAACATATCTTTCTGATTACTATCATATCAGCAAATTTAAAATGAATTTTATACTAAATTTCAAAACAATTCTATTGATTCGTATAAATATATGCAAAAAATCAGATTAGAATACGAAAGAATCACGATTGAAATGTATTAATAATATAGTCAGTATATTTCTATATAAACTTGTTAAACAGAATGTTTAGCACAAGAGAAAAAAGTAAGACTTCTGTACGTCTATGTACTTCCAGGCTATTTCAGAAACTCGATATTAAACATCTTCTTGGACAAAACGTTTGCTAAATGGGAAGTCTTATAAAAAAAATATACTCGTTGCACATTGAAATGCCTGAGAGAAGTTGTCATTTTTGTTTAATAAAAAATACGTCTTGAAAAATAATTAATAAATGTCAAGATTGTTTTCCATCAAGATATCGATTACAATTCATGAATGAAAATCGTATCTATGATAAAATATAATTAAGAGCTCTTTTATAAACATTAAATGTAAGTCAAATTGAATACTTTATAAGGTGCCGGTAATGCAAAATTGGAGTGGAATTTTTTTCTCGTTCATATGTATATGATGTGATAGAGCTTGAAAAGTTGATCACGAATATGTATATCTTATTTTAATTCGATCGCTGTTTGGCTGAGAAAAACACTAAACAAGTCGAATGACTAAAAATGTCATATATACAGTTATATCTGATTTTTTTTATAGAAATGACGAAATTTTGAGGACATATTTTGTCTTAAACTTTTTAAAAATATTATATTTTGAATCAGCGTGAAAAACTGAGTAAGAAAACGTCATTTAAATAGATCTAAAGTTTAAAAAAGTTTAAAAAACTCTGCCCAATATAGATATCTCCACATGCTCAAAAGTACGTATCTGTGACTAATCTTGTAAACCTATCTAGTTTTTTGTAACAAGAGATAGAAGCAACTGTCCTATCGCATTAGAATCGTCTGAACATGGACTACAAAAGTTATCATTTTGTTTTTTAAGATTTTACTTTGTTGTTCA
>JAJEKB010021761.1:0-53828 GCA_022393335.1 Macrotrachela quadricornifera | reverse complement strand
TTTTTTTTTTGATAGGATTAGTTGCATTTCCAAATAGTGTGGTAAGTTTAATACGGATCTTTTATTCTTTTCAAAAAAGAACTATTTTTGACAGCTTTATGCTAAAGATTTAAATACAACAATTATGAAAATGTATTCTCAGAAAAAATATAAACAAGTTAGTTAATATTTTATTTTATTTTCCTTCTTAATCATTATCTATTATATAGATGGTTATTTATATTGAAGCATGTGAATCAGGTTCAATGCTTGAAAATATTTTACCAAATAATATTAATATTTATGCAACAACTGCATCAAATGCTGAAGAATCATCATATGCTTGTTATCTTGATAATAAACTTGCTACTTATCTAGGTGATTGTTATTCAGTAGCTTGGATGGAAAATTCTGATGAGAAAAGAATTGGTAAAGAAACATTGTATGAACAATATACAGTAACAAAAAGAAAAACACATGAAAGTCATGTTATGCAATATGGTGATCTTGTAAGAAAGAACAATTGTAGTTTTAAAAAAAAAGATAAAGTATTCATTTTTTTGTTTAGCAACTAGGTAAAACTCATCATGTTATGGAATTTCAAGGTACTGAAAAAGAATTTCAAAAGAAAAGTAAACATTCTCCAACATTTAATCATTATAATACTTGGCTTAAAGTAAAAAATTATATTTTTATCATTTTTTTTTATTTTTTTTATTCACTTCTAGCGTGATGCTGTTCCAACGGAAAATGTTCGTATTGCAATTTTATCACATCGTCTTGCTGCTACTGAAAATAATTCATTTGAACAACAACAAGTACACAAAGAACTTAAACAAGCACTTGATGTAAACATAAAAGAATGTCATTTGAACTCGATAATATTTTTTTATTTGATATTTAGGATCGAAATACTATTCAAAATCATATAAAACAAATTGCTATATTATCATTATCGATCAACAATAAACGCGCCTTTGAAGATGTATTAGAAAAACGTATGAAACTTACTCGACATGATTGTTATAAATCAGTTACTCAATATATTCATGAGAAATGTTTTGATCTTCAGGTTTGAAAACGTTTATTATTTCTTTCTAGAAATGATCATTCTTTTGTTTTTTTTTACTTAGAATGAATTTGTTCTTAATAAATTATGGATAATGGCTAATTTATGTGAAATTGGTTTGAATGATTCTATTGTTAAACATGCTATTAATCAAGTATGCCCAAAACGACTTCATTTTGATTATTAAAATATATAAAAAAAACTTCAATAAAAATATGATTCGATGTGCTATTCTGTAAATGATAGAAAATTTTACAAAAAATTTAATATTTATTTTTTTTTTAAATATTTTATAATAATTTTTTTTACATTTATAGTTAATTCTTCTGTTAATAAATTTCGTTCATTTGATGTTAAATTATTCCATATATCTTCATAACCATTTTCATATAATTCATCCATAACATCTTTAATATAAAGATTTAATAATTCTTTTAATTTATCTTTATCATCAGAAGTAACATGTCCTATTTTACTAAGTGCATTATTTAAACGATTGTCTGTAAGTAAAGCATCAATTTCAAATTTTAATAAATCAATATTTGAAAAATTTCCATCCGTTTTTAATTCTTGTTTTTGTGATTGATTATATTTATCTTCTGAAAATTCTTCAATTTTTTTTTTAATTATACCACGTACATATGTACCTTTATTTGTTTTAACCATAATTTCATTCATTGGTTTAATAACAATACCTTCAGCTTTATTTATTTCATTAAGTAATGGATAACCAAGTTTAATTGGTATAGTAGAATTAAATCCAAGTTTAAAATCAATAGCTTCTTCATATTTACCAATAAATAATGGTTCAGCATGAAATAAATTAACATATTCAAATGCTTTTAAAGCATATTCATAATCAAGATAAATTTGTTTTTCATTATTAATAACAATAGCTATATCAAATGCATAAAATTCAATATCAGGACAATACCATATACCTGTTTGTATAGCATTTATATTAGGTATTTTTGGTACATCTATATGTGGATAATGTCCACCAAATAATTCTCCAAAAACATATAATTTTTCAATATTTGTATATGTATTTTTAACAAATTGATATATTTGTTGAATTTTAGGAGTTATTTCATTAAATAATCGACGTTTATAACCAAAAAAATCATCTGTATCAGATAATAAATTTGTTCTTTTACCACATCGTATACGTTGTCCATTATTATCACAAAGAAAACAAAAATTTGCTCCATGAATTTTTTCTGTTACACACCATAATGTACGTTTAAATATTGTATTATCAGATTTTTCTAAAATCCAATTACTACTACTTTCAGATATCTTACCGTATCCTTCAAATTCAGACATTTTTCATTGTAACAAAAAAACAAAAACATGCAGACATAAATATATGAAAATGTAATTACGCAACGTATGTATGACGTGTTTTTCTTTCATAAGAACAGAAAAAAAAAACATTTTATCTTTGTTTTTCTTTTGATTCGTTGCTATATAATAATGATTCATACTAATGTATTAAGAAATAATGAAATTATTTTATTTTTCGAATATAAAATACAGAATTAATCAATTTTTAACAATCCAAAATGAATAGATTATAAAGAGAAAAAAATAATTAAAATTATGTTTCATTTTCATCGATGATATTTACTTTTTCTAATCTACAAAAGAGAAAATTTTAAATATTAAAAAAAAAAATTTTATTTTATATAATTACTGTAATAATTGTGTATTTTCCATAAGATAATTTACTTGATTTTCAAGTCTAGCAAATTTCTCTTTCCATATTTGTTCATTTTGTTTTTGTTGATCTCGAAGATGATGTAATTGAACACGTAAACATATTGTTTCCGTATGATTTTCTTCATTTTGTCGTTCATAGATAGTCGAACATTCAGAACATGTTAATAAAAGTAATGGACAATTATCAATATGATCTTGAAAATCTTTTTTAGCAACTAAATCTTTACATCCAGAACAAGTTAATAATCGAAATCCACATGCTTCTTCATGTGTTTCTAAGTTATTATATGGTAAGGTTTCTTTACATCCATTTGATTTGTATCGACATGTTATTTGTAGATTTTTTAAAATATGAGAAATAGATGGTGGACATGTACGTTGAATATATTCTGCACAATTATTTGGACATTGAGTAGATTCTGATGTTTCTATTCGCCAAGATTTCATACATGATAAACAATATGGTGTTTCACAATTTTTACAAGCTATTGGTACCCATAAAATTCCAGTACATAGAGAACATACAGTGAGATCAGAAAATGATAAATTAACTACACGATCTTGAGCCAAATATGGTTTATCTTTTATAAATGAGGCCATCGTATGAAGACAAAAAAATGCAGAATGAAAGGTAGTTAGATTTTGTAATGCATTTTATACTGCGTATAAAAGTATTTATCTTTTGTCTCGTGCTTTTATGTGATATTATCTTGAGAATAAAGTATGAAAAAAAGATGATTCAATAAACTTGTTGGAAATTTTGCAACATGATGCAGTAGGGAAAAAACAAGCAAAAAAAAGTTTAACAATGGTTAATATTCCTTTTTTTAATTAAAATATATTACATATATTAAATATAAGTATTGATATTTGAACTCATGCAAAAGGTTTACTGTTACAAAAAAACCCGTACATATTTATAATAAATGAAATGGACTAATATTCAATCTGAGGACTTTGTCTGCCATTGATACATTATTTAAACATAACACATATTTATAGAAGGCTAATCGAGAGTTCTCTGATAAACGTTTCTTTTCCTTTTCTAACAAATAAAATTTATCTTTACCTAACTCATTACTCAAATTGGACAGCAATATTACAATATTTTTAATGATTTAAAAGGGAGTAATGAGCATCTTAATCAATGCATTGAATAACTGAATAATTGATCAAGGATAAATACAGAATCGAATCGAAGAATCATGAAGAAAACCAAAATGCACTCCGTTTTATTAAAAGAGAATATATCAAAAAATGAATTACGAACAAGAATTTCTGTCTAATTACAAGAAACATAGTGACGATATGAATATGAAAACTTTCTCCACTGCAAAAGATGTTTTGAAAGCATATCGTTCTATTGATTGAGAAGATTGTTTAGACGAATGTGAACTTGATGAAGTTAAAAACGCTATCCATTTGTATGATCTTACACTCACTCAAAATACGTCACGACAAGTCATTAACCATCTTAATCAAGATCTACAAGACTTAGCTCAAATCAAACCAAAACAATTGGTCCTTATCGAAAAAATTATCGTGATACTTAGAAATGACCTTGGAGCAATTCTTCCAAAGAATATTTCATACGTATGAAGCAAACTTTCGATGAAAATTGGAGAGATAATGACCATGCACCCTTTAATAATGCTGAGGACGCCAAAGAATTTATTGATCATATTATTCTAACACCATCAATGAACTATCGAAGAGTATGTGTCATACTAACGGAAAACATGTAACTAAAATGCATGATAAATATTGTAAAAGTTTTTATTTATAAAGAAACGATCAAATGCTGAATATTTGAATTATTCTCAAAAACGATCAATATGAAATTAAAAGAAATTGACTTCAACATAAATGACATTAATCATATGCAACGATAGTATTTCGTCTTTGATACGCTGTTTAGAAAATATAAAAACCTATAAAACCTATCCTGAAATATATTTGTGTGCCAAAAAACTGATTGTATGATTTTTAATTTAAATTACAGTGCTTGAAAGAATATCTGACAAAGAAAGCACAAGAAATTGATAATTTTACAAAATACGTTATATTAACTATTTGAAACTGAAGAAACATGTGTCAATACTCATTTAAGATTTTCTTATAATTGAATGCAACCATGTTTAAAAAAAAGTATATTCTATTATATTAAATAAATTCTATTGACATTTTAAAAAAGAATTAACTCAGTGAATTGCTGATACTGAATTATTTCACGTACTGAAAATATTAAAATTTTATTAAGATCAAGGTATTGCATCTGTCTTGGCTCAATCTGATTGTACGTTATCATTCAGGTGAAAAATGTGCTAAAACTTAGATAAGCGATTGAATAAACCTTTTCGAGAAAGAATCATTAAAAAAACAACACATGGAGTATTTTGTTATGACATCATTTTTTTTCATTCTGTTATTTTCTCGGCTTATTAATGACGTATTTTTTTTTCTCTTCCAAACAAATATTTTCTCACTATATATGCAATTGCTTCAATAGAAAAAGAACGCTAGAAAAAAAAAAAGGCATAAAGAGATGCACATGTGAGTAAAAAAATAAACATCAAAGCAGCATTTTCTATTTTCTACATATACAATATTATAAAATGGAATTTGATAATATATTATTACTTGCTGTTCGTCAAGGTGATGTTAATTTATTAGCAAGTCTTTTATCTATAGCATCAAATCCTAATTTATATTTAAATCGAATTTATGATCTAGCTGATGAACAAAAATGTACATTGTTGATGATTGCATGTTTAAATGGTCACGAAGATGTAATACGTTTTTTTCTTTATTATTTCAAACCAGATTTGGAAATACTAAATAATATACTTCTAGAAGAAGTAAATAAAAATCAGATGTTTTTAAATGTATCAGTTCTATGGGCAGCAGCATCTATTAATAATTTACAAATAGTAAAATTACTTGTAGAACATGGAGCTAATATAAATCATCGAACTAACACAAATTCAACTCCATTACGTGGTGCTTGTTATAATGGTAATGTAGATATGGCTCGATATCTTATTAAAAATGGTGCTGATATACATATAGCTAAGGAAAATAATGAAACAAATTTAATGGTGAGTGTATGGCATAAACATTTAAATATGGTTGCTTATCTACTTGATGAATTAGGTTATGATGTAAATGAATGTGATAATACTGGATATTCATCATTGTATTATGCTGTTGCTTGTGATTCATTAGAACTTGTAGAATTTTTACTCAATCATGGAGCTCGTAATTTTCGAGCAACTCGTGATCAAATGTCTCCTTTAATGTGGGCAGCTGAAAAGAAACGTTCAAATCTTGTTGATGCTATTTCTCCTTATTGTTCATTGATTGAACGAATTGAAGCTAAAGAATTGCTTGGAAGTGCTTTTATGTGTGCTCTAGATAATAATGATGCACTTGAACATATATTTGAATATTTTTGTCAAGCACTTGAACTTCGATTAGCTCATAATATTCCAAAAATTTTACCATTAAAAACTATGGATATATTTAACAATCGAAAGGAATGTCAAACACTTGATCAACTCGAAGAAATTCGATATAATTTTGATAGTATGTATATTGAAGCATTACTTATACGTGAACGTTTACTTGGCACAGTTAATGAAGAATATCATCATTCGATTTTTTATCGTGGTGCTGTACTTGCTGATAATGGACAACATCATCGTGCAGTTGCTTATTGGATTTATGAATTGAATTTATGTCAGCAACATTCGATATCTATCAATTCAAAGAATTTACGTCATTTTGCATCTCTTTTTAGTGAAATGCTATTTCAATCAGTATCTATACCAATTGATGCTTTATTAAAAGTTATAACAGTGCTTATTGAAGAACTTAAACGTAATGCAATAAAATTCACTTACAATCTATATACATTGCTTTTTTTAATAACAATCACGACACAGGTATAAATATATTTTTTTTTGTAATGAATATTTTTTTATATAATGGAAAAGTTCTTATATTTTAGTCTTTAGAAAAATCAGTTATTTCTGATATTGATCGTCGAAAGTTTTATCGACAGATTCATACAATTAATCAACGTCAATATACTACACCATGTGATGGTTTATCTCTATTACATTTAAGTTTAAATAATGAGACAGTAGCATTTGATTATCATATTGATCGTGTTTGCAAGTGTGTTATTTATCATAAAAAAAAAATGATGAAATACATATTTTATTTTAGATATCCAAGTTTGTCAACAGTTCGTATACTTCTATTATGTGGTGCTGATGTGAATATGATTGATCTGGCACGGAATACACCACTACATATATTTGCTTCAAATCGATCTACATGTGATATGGCCATTTTTAATACTCTCTGTGATATTGGTGCACATATTGATTGTGTCAATGCTACAGGAAAAACACCTTTTGATTTAGCATCAAATTTGAGCATCAAACAATTGTTTCGAAATCGAATGAAACTTAGTTTAAAATGTTTATGTGCTCGATTAATTCAAAAGAATAGGATAGCATTTCATGATAAAATTTCTACCTCACTTGTTATTTTCGTAGAAAAACATTGATCATCAAACAAGAAAAATTTCAATATCATAATTATGTGTCAATGTTAATCATAATTAAAAGAATTAAAATTTCGTTCGAAAAAAATTTTATTCTTTGTCTTTAATAACGTAAAAATTTTTGTATTCTATGATTATGTGTATCTGTTACATATAAATTGAGTTGATTATCTAATATTATTGAATAGGGTTCATTGAGCATTGTAGAATTGAGACCATTAAAACCTGATATTCCTGCAATAGTTTTACCATCAAATTGATTAGCTAAAAAAAATTGAATGCGATGATTTAATCTATCAGCTACATATATATTTCCCATTGGATCTAATGTTACACTCATTGGTCTAGTAAGCGATGTTGATGTGGAACCATATGTTCCATTGAGATTACCAGCAATAAGTGTCCATTTATTAGCACCTAATACCCAACGAACAATATTGTGAGTACCATAATTAGCAATAATAAGACTATTTGATGGTGAATCAAAATAAATACCAGTAGGATTATATGTTTGTGTATTATTGTTGCCTGCGCCATTACCACCGGCAACTACAACTCCTGAAGTTGTATTTGCTACATAACTCATGATACGATTATTCATATAATCGGCTATATAAAGCGTACCGGTTGTCGAATCTCGTGCTATGTCGAATGGATAATTCAATTGATTGAATGACGATCCAGCAGTACCTATAAATAGAATTAGATACAAATTTTATCTGTATAAAAAACTTGTATTTGTAAAATACGTTTTAATTCTTATATAAAAATGAAAAGATTAAGTGATACTTGTAGAACTTTTAAAAATTCTCTTCATTGATCTCATACTCTTGTATTCTCTTACCATTGCCAGCAATTGTTCTACCAACAGAGGCACCATTCTGCCAGAATTGAATTCGAAAATTATTAGAATCTGCGATATAAAGGTTATCATTTGAATCAACAAGAATACCAGCAGGTTGATCTAAAAGACTAGAATTACGACCACCTATTCCAGTGGCTGAACCTGCTACTGTTGTTCCACTTGAAACACCTATAGAAAATTTCTGAATACGATTATGTAAGCGATCAGCAACATAAAATGTATTGGAAGAACCAAATGCTAATTCATAGGGGTAAAGTAACTGATCAGATGTCGCTCCAGTTTGAGTTACATTACCGACAACGGTAATACCGGTTGTATTCCAACGAAGCTCAGCCGTGGTAGCTAGAAAAAGAAATATTATTTAGTCTTTCGAAATATATCAAAATGAGGATAAAAATAAGCAGTAATATCTTACGTGCTGCTGTTACGTTCGATTGTTTTAATAGAAGAATAGGTACAATAATCCCGATTATTACAAGTAATATAATCATAAGAACGCAAATCAATATACACAAATGTGAACATCTAAATTAATAATATTTATTTTAATACTAAAAAATAAGTTAAAATAATCACTTTTTCTTTTTCTTCTTATCTAAATTTCGATGATAATTATTTGTTACATCCCTTCGATCAGATGATGCGTATGACATCTTCTATTTTTTTTTCAAAGATTAAATAACAATAAAAACAATATATCTTACTTCATGATGGATGTTTCTCGATAAATATTTATCACTCTCCTCAATATATCCATATTGTTTCTCTTCCTCATATATGTTTCTTGAATAATCATCTTGTTGTTCAGGTGAAATTTTATTTCGATAATTTGGCTATGAAACAAAAAAATACATATTCCTTTTTTTTTTTGTAGAAAAGAATTATTTTTCGAAAACAAATATAAGTTCAATATAATTGGTCTTACATATAATAATAATATTTCAGATAATTAATCATTCTGTTAGCTATACGTTGATTACCAAGTCATTAGTTGTTAATACTCTCATTCTCAAATCTCATCGTCTATAGGACCAATTAAATGAAACTTATATTCATCTTACCGACGATAATGATCGACGGTGTATATAACTTTTTTCACCACTAATACTAATAAAATGTGATGAATTCTTAAATGGCTTAATTATATTTTTAGTATTAGGTAATTTTGATAATTCATTTCGATGATAACGAGTATTGAGAATATTAGAAAACTATTTAAAATAATAATAAATATATAAAAAAATTGACTAATTGAAAAAATATTACCGAATGTAAACTGTTTGTACTATTAATAGCCTTGCTTTTGTTAAAAAATCCATCAGATGATGTTTGAATACTTGTCTGAATTATATTAGTCGAATGTTTTTGATTTGTTGATGATTGATGATGCTACATAACGAGAGAAAAATCAAGATCAATAATAATAGAAAAGAGTTTCAATACATTACTTTATGTTTTAATGATTTAGGATAACGATGATGATGACAAGAAATCTTTTTAATCTTTAGACGATAACCTTGTTTTACCATTGTATGATTAGATTATTGTTTATACAAATACAAATATCGACAGTTAAGTTCGTAAAATTTTGCAAGATTCATAATAAATATGGTTTCATAAGCTGATTTAATGCAGAAGAAATCGAAAAACAGAATTCTTTCTTTTTCTTTTTTTTTTGTAGGTGCTATATAATTGAATATTTCTCGGATTGATAATTAGTATTTGTAGGGTATCTTTTTAGAATTATGCTTTCTTTTGTCGAGAAAAGAATATCTGATAGAATAGAATTTACATTTAATAAAAAAATAATTATTATTCAAGAATTTGAATATGGCTAAAGATTGAAACAAAAAGGATATAAATTAACTCTTTCGAGACGTCGTAGCTCAGCGGTGAGTCATACTATCTTGCAATTGTGTAAAACGTATTTAAATGATAAAATGTAAGTTATAAGTGTGATTGTTTATTTTGGACTATCCGTTATTTTCTATGAAAATCGAATCGTCTCGAAAGTGTTAATATAATACTGATCATTTCTTGTTAATGCATATGAATTTGAGAAAGTAAAAATAAATTATATATATGCCTATATTTATGATTAATATTAGTGTATTTGAAAACCATTATTTTGTTCTATTAAAGCAATGGAATTTTATTCTTTATTATCGAAATTGTGATAAATATACTTATAATTTCTAGTAAATATTTCCATGATCAAAGTATAGTCGAAACAAGATAATATTATTGTGCCTATTAATGGCATTTTTGCTTTTGGCTACAATTTAAACATGACTGTATTTCGTTGTTATTTTTCTACATGTTCGTTTAGTTCAATATTTCCATATAGTGTGGTCATCAGGAATTTATTAGTATTAAGCAATACCTCCATCAAACTATTTTAAGGCTTGGGTAGCTACATGCAATTAAAAAGTCAACTGAGTTACAGTTCTTCAAAATTTCTTATCTTTTCCAACACTAATGTTTATTGAAGGCAAAAGCCAACAACCTTCAACTAGAGTATAAACGTGTTAGCTATCTTTGTACTAATTCACAAAGGTATTTTTCATCTTTAGAGTATCTTATCATCTTTTGTGTGAAAACTACCATGATAACCGTGTTTGTTTTATTGAGTAAGGTAGGCGGATATCTGGCTTCAAAGCTTCATCGATGTAAAGATTTTCTTCGTCGATTTTTTGAAAAAATATCTTGCAGCGTATTGTTTATTCACTTTCTTAATATCTACAGTTTCATAATGATCCGATATCCCACCACTGAAAGCGGTTACGCTTTCATTTCTTTGCTGATAAAGTAAATGTTGAATGGACGAAATGCAACTCTATCCTTTGTTCAACAACGCTTTGAAAATAAAAGTGAGAAAATACACTATTTTGAAAGACGAAATATTAAATTAAAGAATTATTGAACAGTCTCACTTGTGAGATGAAAACTTTTCAAGTTTGCAAAAAAGCAGTATTTAAGTAGTTTTTAGAGCAACTGTTTAAAAATCAGCTTCCCATCACCAATTCTTAAGACAGAACAAGGATGAATTCCTATTTATGCCCTCTTCCATTTTTATGGCCCAACATTTATGTCGAGCTTTAGTCTGTCGTGTTTGGTCAGATAATGGCAAAGACTATTCCACATTAGTATAGCTCCAATGTTTAGTTATTGATAAATTCTTCAAATCACGAGTTATCATTTCATTCATTATGGTTGACAATCCATAATTTGTAGTTTCAAAGCATTTTCATTTGTTCGTTCAATCAACTTTCATTTAGCGCTTCTACATAGCTCAGTGCATGTTTCAATCTTCATGTTTGTAATATTCATGTCATCACTGACATTCTCAAAATGCTCAGCTTAGAGTACTGTATTCATCTATATTCTTTTCAAAACTAATTTAGCATGAGAATTAATACTTTGATCGAAATATTATTGATATATTATCATTTTAATCACCATTTAAAAGACAAGATCAGTTGGCTAGATTACATCATAGTGTTCGATATGGGACAATTTTTTTGTGACTGATTCGACCCGAGTCGGATGCCGTTATAATACGACATAATTTATTAGGATTTATCACAAAAGGCTGCAAACTCATGTGTTCTTTAAGAACTTTCGTGATTGGACAATAAGTGCCATCTAAATACTAACTTAGGGCCACCGTCCAAAGGCTATACTCCTGGCTATACCATTGTTTGGATGTTGCCATCAATGTTATCATTTTATTCAGCAAAGATTGAATCGCGAAATCTGGCAAACTGCCAAAATATCATGCCTATCTGTACCTGTCTCACGGCAGAGTGGTATAACTCGATGGTTTACAAATCTCTAATCCTTGTACTTCTCTGCGAGAATTGTAAAGGAATATTTTAGTCAGTCCTGTGAGGAAGATGGGCGTGAATCAAAAATTCAATCAAAAACTATCGTAAAAACAATCATTGGAATATTATCAGGAGTTACTACTAACTTGATACCAATAGAGTACACGAACACCTACTAGCATCTATTTCGAATGGGCTCAAAAATAAATTCGAGTAAAACAAGTCAAAATTTATCTGTGAACATCAAACCAATGAAAATAAATACTCATTTCAATTGATCTTGACTTGGAACTTGTATTATTCTATTGAGACTATTTCTAGCGCCTTTTGATATAGATAATCATCTATAAACATCAGTTATTTGAAAAGATCTTACTTGAAAACATAATTTCAAGCTGTTTATGCTCTTTCTACTGAATGAAATTTATTGAATTAAGGCCCCCCCTCCCCTCAAAAATCAATCTTAGTCCAGGTACATTCAAATGAGCTGAAATTTGGAGCATATGTTGGGGCTGATGTGAAGAGGCTACAGTAAAATTTTCAGCCCGATACTATGACGTTTGACAGAGATATGAACCATATAAGGGTCAAAAATGGCTCATTTTATTTCCAAGATTTCTCAGCCTAGGCTCAATCGATTTAATTAATTTTTTTTTTGTTTGAAAGAGCATGTCGAGATGCAGGGCACCACAGAGCTCTTTTTTTAAATTCTTACTATTATAGAGGAAAAAGAGAATCACAAGTTTAATCACTCCAAAAAAGCGCCAAAAACGGGTGTCTAGTTACATAAATGTCTGTATTATAATAAAAAACAAAGCGTTGTTAAAAAACTGGCTCTGTGGTGCCCTGCATCTCGACATGCTCTTTCAAACAAAAAAAAATTAATTAAATCGATTGAGCCTAGGCTGAGAAATCTTGGAAATAAAATTAGAAAAACATAAATCGAGAAAAAACGAAAAACATTTTTGGAACTGAAATTTTTCGAATTTTTTGTACTTTTAAACGATTTTTTCAGTATAGTTGTAGTGAATAGTCATCAACCGTCATATACCTTTGTCAAATGTACTTCTCCTTCGTGGTTTGATGCTGATCATCATATAAGCAGTTCTATTTTCTACGACATAATTACATAAGACTTGATTGAAAACATTGTGTTATGATCAACAGAATATTGACTCGATCATATTCTTATTATAAATTTTATTCATAACAAACATTCTTTGATCTTTAGATGACTAAAGCATTAATCATGGTTTGTAAAAGTAGATATAATAGGTAGAAGGAATAAGCGAATGAGCGAACCGAAGACAAAGAGGATGGATAATTATAACGTTATAAATGGCAGATTGAGATAATCTATGTTGGTTAAACCGGACCGTATGGTTTTCGATGGTTCTATCTATCTTATTCTTTTCTGCTCCTTTTTTGATCTCCGTTGAAGTCTACCCATATGTAAATCATACACAAAGATACATATTTCGTTTGTTTTCATAACGTATATATAGCTTTAGTTTTTTTTATATGAATTTTTAACATCAAACTTTTTTTAATAAAGGTTTTTTTGTGATTTATCATGTAATCGATTTCTCATTTTTTAAACGAACTTCAATTTTTGTATAATCGTTGATAAAACATTTTAAAATGACTGTGAAGTCAATTAAAATATTTACTTCCCTTTAAAAAACCAAAAAAATTCATTTTTTCTAAGAAAAATAGTATTTTTGCGCACCTAATTACAGAAATCATTAAAATTTTCAGCCAAAAAAAGCTATTTAAGAAAAAAAAAACATCACTTCTGAAAGTTCTGAAGACGCGCTATCTTCCCATGTATTTATCTCGATTTCGAAATTTTTGACGAAAATTGACTTTTTTTGAGGGGTGGGGGGGCCTTAAGTTAAAACTGAGTTATTGCATTAATATCATGTTTTATTATTTTGTCTTTATTGGAACAGTACTAAGGAAGTTGTACTAATATCATTCAAATCGGTCAAAAACTAGACATTAACTAAGGTTCTTCTACTTAATTTTTTTCCGTCACATTACATGGATATTTTTTCACTTTTAGAAAACCCAAGAAAAAAATATTCCGAAAAAACCGCGGTTTAGCACAGTTTTTTTCATAGAGCATCTGATCCACAGAGTTGAGTCAGAATACCTAGATTTACCTGAACTTCTGCAAAGTTCGGGTGGGTTGTTCTTCGAGGACTTGTGCAGTGAATGTTAAGTCACTTTTCCGTGATTAAGATCTAAAAATATCTTTGGAATACGAGGACACAACATCTTCTTTGTCTTTACGCATTCCCATTTGTTTTTCAAAAACTGCGCTTACAATTAAGTTTATCGCGGTATACTGTACTGCGGTATGTGCCAGATAGAAATCACGGTATGCGGCGGTTTTACTGGAAAATCTTTTTCGTGGAAAATGTTAGATTTCACTCGAAATTGCGTTTCTCTAGGGTGAGGGTGTGTGGGGTGGGTGTGAGGGTGAAGGTGAGAGTATGTTCTGCCCTCACCCTCGACTGAAAATTGTTGATTGACAGCCAGCATCTCTTGAGGGTGTGGCGTGACTGAGGGCGTGGGTGAGGGTGAGGGTGAGTGAATGTCTTGCCTTCACCCTTATTTGAAAATTATTCATTGACAGCTAGTAAAAGTTATAAAATATATTGGAATTATCAAAAATACTCTCTTTAAGATATTTTTGGAAACGTTTTGCAGAAAATCCCGACTGGAGAAGAAAGTCGGGAAAAGATCCTTTCTGGGTGATTGGAAACTATCGTTGGAATATTGGTAGAAAACATGAAGTTCGATAACCAGTTGAAGAAATCAACTGTTGTTTTGCTGGAGACCCACATTCTAAAGATGGTTTTTCTTCGAAAATGCTGAAGAAATGTTAAGATTTTTTCCTTTCTGAGAATGTGATGACATAAGCATACTTAAGTTAAAAATATTTATTTTCTCTTTTTCCTGTGGCAATTTTACCGGTTTCTTTCGTTTGAAGAGCTTCATTTCCGAGCAGTTACTACCGAAGTTGCCATCTATAAAAAGTCGAATTTTTCTAAGAAAAGTGCAAAAAAACTTTACTTCACAAAAGATTGTTACATTTTATGTTGCAAAATAAAGATTATTATAAGATTTGATGCTAAATATGTTGCGGTCACTTCAATCTTGCCAATCCTGCAACTTTCATGTAGAATCTGCATGTAAATCAGAGATGGAATTGAGCAACTTTTTTCTATCTGATTCGATCTAGCCGGTTTATTTTTGGCAACCAAACCAATGGAAACCTGGTAAAAATCAATACAGTCGAGTCCAATTATAAGAGCTCTGGATAAAGGAGCGGTTCGCTTATAAGAGCTTTATTTTGGCGCTTTTTTTGCGATTTTAGTTCGCATAAAAGAGCCTGTTTATCTATATGATTATATATATACATTTATGTTCTTGTTAGTCACCCGCCAAGGACTTTTCCTTTCCTGCCATATATATGTGATGGATTTTTCCTTTCCTTCCTTCTTTCTTTCATGTTGTTCTATATTGAATTTTTCTTTCATCTTGATCATCTATGGGATTTCCCGTTTAATGGTTTTTTCCTTCTTTCTTTGCTCTACATATAGTTCGGATAAAGGAGCGGTCCGGATATAAGAGCCTCTTTTAGAGATCCCGACCGCGCTCTTATAAACAGACTTGACTGTAGAAACATAATAGCTTGTCCGATATTACAATGATGACTACAATATGAATAGTGATTCTGTAGAGATAGTAAAACCTCAAATAGACTAATCAAACGAAGGATTGAATTGAAACTGAATTTAAAAACATGTAATTGGCTACGAGAAAAAGAATAAAAAACCACAGCTGTAAACGGTTTTCTCAACCGCGACTTTTAGTAGTTGCACAAATGGTCTGACTTTCGCTATGAGACAAAAACCGCAGTTCAATAGAACCGCTTCACACCGCAACTGTATCAAACTGTGATCTCGGGCGGTTTTTTTTCCATCGATAGCCTACTCAATAGAGCTGAGTCAGGATACCTAGATTCACCTGAACTTCTACGAGGCTCAGACAGGTTGTTCTTTGAAGGAGTGTGCATCAGTGAACTTTTCAAAGTCCTATTATAAACATCTCAAGTCACTTTTCAGTGACAGAGATGCTAAGATATTATGCAAGCATATCATCAGAATAAGAGAGTACGACATTTTTTTCGTCCTTATCTATTCCGTTTTTATTTCAAAAACTGCGTTTAAGAATAAATGTACCGCTATATATGCAACCGCAGTTATTAATATCTACATCGTGATTCACGAAACCAGCAACAACCGCAATATATTTTATTATGGCGGCTATGAAATTCACTACGATGTGCTGCATAGAAACCGCGTTCTGTTTTGGAAATTTTTTTCGTGGGTGGCACATAAATATGAAAGTCATCCGAAGAAGATGATTTAATTTTAATACATTGACTAATCAGTTTGAAGCATACGAAGACGTATTTGCCATCGAAGAAGAGTAAATAAAGAATAGAAGAAACTAGTCCATATTGTTTTTCTCACTTTCTCTCTATTTATTTTATCTTTGTCTAGTTGATTTCGTGATATATTTACGATCAAAAGTAGATATAGTTAAAATACAGTTTCAGCTCTGCCTGTACACATATTCGTACAAATACTCTCGTCAACTTCTATGTCGATTATTAAGTCTCAAGATACTTTTTCATCTCGAAAAAGATGAATAGGAGCTATTTTATTAGAAAAAAATCTCAAAAATAAGTTTCGGTATAATTATTATGAATCGACGAAAATTCGATCCAGTCACACTGAATCAGTTCCAATTTTGATATAAATGTATATGCATCAAAATATCTTCTATGTCATAGAGAAACCATATTTGATATTTTTTTACGTTTTTGAGTCACTGGAAAATTCAGAAACATAAAGAAAGTGTACTTTACAAAGTATGCTTGTACTCAAAAGGTTAAGCTTACAATTTTATATGCAAATAAAAGCAATATTTCACTTTATTTTTAAATAAGCTGTCATTCTATTCCGTGATATTAAACATTAGAGAACTACATTCATACATAGAAGTGATTTTTACAATTCTATGAAGCACACAATACTCGAATAATACATTACTCATATTGAATTCTTTTATTTGCCTGAGTTTCTGACATTATACGGAATTCTAGATAATTCTGCAATTTTTCAAGTTATTCTGTTATGACTCCATGTCAGAGTTTTGGAAATAGTTGAATCTCTTTGGTTGACCCTGATTCTTTCGAAAACAAAATGTCGAAAGTTAAAAATTGTCAATTAAAAATGTAGAACATAGAAACCTCAAAAAGAAAAAAGAACCTAGTTCAGACTCCCTCGAAAAATCCCTGGGAGAATCCTTGACGTGAGTCCCTGGGAAGTTAAGAGGGGATTCAGGGACTCCCCAGGGAGTTGATGAATATTATCAGGGTTTCTCTAGGAAGGTACCATTGGAACGCTCTGAAAATTCTAGATTTGTGAAAATTTTCGAGGAACTTCCTCAAATATGGGGACTTTCTGGGGGGGGGGGGTGGTATGAGAGTTATTCACCTATACAACTCCTCGCGGAATCACGACAGGAAATCCTCAGGGATTTCGAAGGTGAGAGTCGACTAGGATACTCACATACAAAACAATGGACAACATAAACATGTCAAAAATGCACATATTATTTTCAGTCTGCCATAAAAATATTCAATACATTTATTCGATTGGAAAAAATCGTATCAACAGAAAAAAAAATGTTTTTAAACGAAAAATATAATGAAAGTATAGAAAAACTTTAAATCAACAAACCAATTTGGAGTGATGTAAAGTTTATAATTATTTTGAGGAGGAGAGTAAGAATGTGACATGTGAATGAAGCTATGAGATCGAGAGATTGACTTTTACATTTCAACGTTTTAAGATTTCAGTATTCTTATTTTTCTATATTTGCATTTTCGACATTTATACTTTCAGCATTATTAAAAGAAATCATCTTGTTCAACACTGTTGTTTAGTGACGGCCGAATTGCTAAGACCGCTGGTAACTGATCACGAGGCAAATTTGATTCCATCATGTTCGAAATTATGAAATAGAATTTTTTTTCTTTTAAGCAGAAATAATTTGTTAAATATTCATTGATTATTCGATTATAACATCACAGTTATTTTATTGTAAATAGAATTTATAGATTAAAGGAAACAAAAAAACATTAAAAAAAGCTTGCGACTCTATCGAATGATTGAAGTTCTGGAATAAAAAACTAGATTATTAATAACATTATCTTAGAATATATTCATTCATCACTAATGTAATAAAATATTTTTAAAGATAAATAAGTATTTCACCTTCAATGGGAATCACAATTAAGAATAAAATATTTTTTTCAGCACTTGAAATGCCATTATAGGCAAGGGAGAAACAGCTACCTTAAATCAGCTTTAAACTCATTTTAAATCATAAAAATCACTTTTAATCGTTTGTAACTCGCTATAAATCTGTAAAACATCGAGCTATAGGTTTATGATTTAAGATAAGTTTCTGTGAGTTTTGTGATTTAGAATGAGTTAAAGTGAGTTTCGTGATTTAAAATGAGTTTACCTAAGTTTTATGTTTGAAAATGAGTTTATATGAGTTTTTATGATTTAAAATGAGTTTATAGCCGATTTAAATCAGTTATAAACTCATTTCGAATCACAAAAACTCATTTTAACTCAGAAAACTCACATAAACTCATTTTAAATCACAAACTCATCATTTGCTGTTTCCCCCTTGATTATAGGTTTAAAAAATACAATACTTTTTTTACTAATATTATCATGCAATTTAAAGCTCGAAGATTCGATAATTTTATAGTTAAAATTAGAGTAGTTTTGACCATAATATTGTTTAAATATAAATGCGAACATAGGCTTCAATTCCTCTGCAACATATAGGGCATGTACGGAGAGTTTGACTGCAGTTGATACAAGTAGCCAAATGACCGCATGGAATACACGCTAGACGCTTCTCTTCTTTCCAGCAGAGTATACATGGATTGTTCACTGATATTTCAGTTGTTCCGTTTTCTTTTATTTGTTCACTTGTAGTTTCTACAGTCATTGACTCGACTGATGATGATGTCTGTTCTGATATATTCTTTGCTTCAATTACCGAGTCTTTTTGAGAAGTTGCCGAGCTTGATGATGACATTACTGATTCTTGAGCCAAGGTACCTGTAAATAGATAACTAAATATAGCTGAAAACTTACTACAACTCCTTTCTTCACTCAAAAATTTAATTTTTACTTTCGATCAATTAATCTATGCCATTCAACCTGAATCGATTTTCATTAAATCCTGTGTATTCATACTCACACAAATGTACTTGTTAGCCTTTTCAGAGTAGTGTTAGGCTTGAAACTTGAATTTAACTATTTAACTATTTGAGTATACCACCACATCACAATCAAACGTGAAAGTTTAAAAAACGTGTGTATTTACAAGAAATTTTTAAAACATGCATTTGCAAAAAAATTTATTTGTTTTTTCTCATGCGTACGCCTTGCAAAGCATATGAAATATTTGCAATTTTTTGCACATAACTGGAGGTCAATGATACATGCCTCCGCCTTTTCGCAGAATAACGGAAAAGAATCCTATTTACGAAAATAAATAGTGAAACGATTCTGAATTGACATGCAAGATTTGATTATTTCGTAGTGTACATGGTATTCTATGTAAAAATTTTGTTTTTTTATTGATATGTATTTTATTTATTTCTTGTAAAGATGAAATCACTCTTCTATAACGACACTATGTTACCTCAAAATATTTATAATGTAACTAAATGGCTGAGTGCTGAAGAAGTTCATTGGATAAAACAAAATATGTATGTTCGAATCTTATCTCTGGAAAAGTAGCTGCTGCGTATTCATGCATCAGAGAACGAACCGAACCGACTTTTTCTGGTTCGAGTTCGGTTCGGATTGTTTTCACTCTTTGTCACGCATATCTGTGTGTCATGGCTTCCAGCCATGATACATCACTCTCTTCTCTTCTACAAGCTGTATATACATTCTTGAGTCATATACTCATGACTGGAATTCTTGAGTCATTCTCATATGATCGAGATTCCTGTGTCATTTGTATATTACAGCCTATATATACGTTTCGCTTCCTTTCTATTGTGTGTGTCTTCTCTCTTCCCAATAAACATCGTCTTCACAATGGTGCACTGGCCGTTCTACTGAACCACTGAACAGTAGATCGACTCACTCTTTCTTGTTCTTCCTGTTTATCTATTCCTCACCTGATCACAGTCACCCGTTCTACAGAATGTTTCCTCGTGAAATCACGACTACGACAGTATGGATGCGACATAAACTACCATTATTCGCTCCACCGCCTCCCAATGGAGACAAGAAGTTGCGTCGAAAAATGCGGACTCTACTTATCAATGCGACAGACCAACAAATTGATAAAATTGTTCAAAACGAACGCGCTCGTCTTAACCTCAAATGGTGCTTTGACGAATATTTTGGTGGTCCGATACGGCATTTAATTTTGGGGAACATCGTTACGGCTAATGTTTTTGGTAATGTTCACCTTGCTTATATTGTCAATATTACTTCCTTTAGTATAACCCTCGTATCTGTTGATACACTTACTGTTCTTCCTGCAGTTGATCCCGACGATATTTATACAGCTGAGTACAGCCCATTCTTTGAACATTATTTACAGTGTCAACACGTCTATCACGCGCAGCATGTGCTTGATTGGTGGTGGAGACGTATTCAACGACGTCAGTACTTATATTTCTCTCCTCCTGATGGTATTTCAATATTGCCGATGTGCAGTGATGTCACATCTGATTGGCCTTTGGGCGAAGAAACATGGTTTACTCATGATATATTACCGCAACGCAGTCAATTTGTTCATTGTGCTAAAGAAGAGATTCCCTGTACCCCAACAATCAATGTCACTGAATGCATCATGCAGCCTCTGATAATCTTTTCTGATTTCTCTCCTATCACTAAAAAACAGTCGCTACACAGCGTTCATTACTCATATTCATATGGTGTGACAACAGCTCGACGATATCACTCTTCTATGTGGGTTGATAAAAAAAATCCTGTCGTCACAAATGGTAAACAATCATTTGTTTCAAAACTACGCCCGCACCAACAATTGCACCTTCTTGATTTCCCGTTATTTTCATCCAGCCCCGAAGGTCAAACCAGCAAATTATTTTTGGTCTCACTATTAATGATCTGCTTGGTTACTGCACTGTTCCTTCTGGTTAATAATCACGCTGAAGTTCCTTCACTAAACCGTAATTCCGACATGATACTCAATTCCTTATCCGGCTATAATGTTTATCCTCAACCATTCGGCTGTCCACTACTGCTCCCTCATATCAATAAATGGGATTGGTTTCGTGCGTTAGCGGTGCCTTAACTTGTCTCAATACCGATCGGCCGTAGAGTTAACATTTTGTGAACTCTGCAACTGTAGAATGGCTCTTGGTTTACGGATGGAATACTGAACTTCTCCTGATTATGTTTTGATTTTTCCAGTCTTACCCTCTGAATCTTCTCTACACGTTGGCTTTGTTCATTCTCCTTTACTATGTGTGTCCTATATATCTGTTGATTTTACTCCTCTTAATAATCGGTACTTACAATGTGAAGCTAATCAAACTGAATGGCGTGGCAACATTCTTAGCTCAGTAACCCGATAATTCTTCCTCATCCATATTTAATACACTAATTGGTGAAACAACGTCGATATCACTCATGACTTTCAAGCACCCCTGGACACTAAGCTGATTCGACTTCACAGTTAGGCATTCCCTCTCTCTATGAATTTTCGCGTTGTATATTATACTGTCTCCTATCTCTTTGAATCCTCGCATTCCATCCTTATATTCCTTCATTTCTCTTTTCTGAACTCTCCTACTACTCCCGATTGCTGTTTACTTTCGTTCTTTCATTTTTTTCCTCTCTCGTCTCTCTATTCGATGCACTTTACGTGTCCTTGATACTCCACTAATCGGTGCTCACAAGGTGAAGCTAATCAAATAGAATGGTGTGGCAGCATTCTCACTTCACTCAATCGACGACTTTCCTATACAAATTTTCTTTAACTTGGTTCATTACATTCATTAGTAAATTAAGATCTATTTTACTCATGAACGACTTGGTACTGCGTCCACTCTATTTTCACAGTCAAGTCGCTCTTATCTTTTACTATTATATTGCTTTCTTCTCTTTCCTCAATCCTTTGTACTCTTCGTATTTGTTATTTATTTTGCTTTTTCATTTCTTTCTTTCGTTTTTTTCGATGCGCGTTGCGCATCTTCGTTGGTGGGGGGAGGTGTCATGGCTTCCAGCCATGATACATCACTCTCTTCTCTTCTACAAGCTGTATATACATTCTTGAGTCATATACTCATGACTGGAATTCTTGAGTCATTCTCATATGATCGAGATTCCTGTGTCATTTGTATATTACAGCCTATATATACGTTTCGCTTCCTTTCTATTGTGTGTGTCTTCTCTCTTCCCAATAAACATCGTCTTCACACTGTGACATGTGCTTTAACTTTTAGGCCATTCTCATATTGTCTTACATCCACATGCGAGAAGTTTCTATAAAAGCAGTCACATGCTCCACATGTGAAACTATTAAACGCGTATTCGCGAATATAGTATCATTTCTAGTGCAATCATACATAAGTCATACCATAATGATTCATACGCGTTTTTAAATTTTCGCGTTTGTCTGAGACTTCACCCATCCAGGGTACGGATGTATCGAGGCCGAAAACTAGCTGACAAAGTTGATCATTTCTCTTCCTTAAGAACCTCCGAGATTCTACGAGACTTGTATGGCGAATACTTTCGCTTGATCTCATCTAGCTATTGGTACGACGGAACTGTCCGACCATGGAAGAAAAAGGTCAAGTCTCGATTAGCCTTGATACAACCGTCATTTTTTTTTGAATAGAAGAAAAGAGCTTAAATAATAATTCACAAACCAGATTGTTCTTGATCATGGATCAATTTCATTTTGATGCTTGGCACGACGATATTATCTTTATTTCCATTGATGTACTCGATTTGTTTTTGGAGTATAACACAAGCTATATAAAGATCACAATCACTGACGAAATCATCTTCTACATAAATATAATAGATGGATAGATAATAATGTAATAATATTTTTTTTGTCTATTTTTGTTTGCTCACTTTTCAATTTGAGTTGATCTTCCCAACAACGTTTTATGACTGATTGCTTAACGTTTTGTTCAAGTAATCTTTGTGAAATTGGTAAATCTAATCGAGCGGCAACTAAGCGTGATAACATCCTTTCGTCAGTTATTTCCAATTGTTGATTCGCAGAAACAGATGAACTATCCATTATATTTGTTGAAAGTTTCGACGTTTCATGCACTATAAAAGATAATAATTACATATTTTATTGATTTTGTTTTGAAAACAAAATAAGTTGTTTAACCTTGCTTGATGCGTTTTGCTTCTTGAACTTTATTATATAGTTCATCACCGCTTAATTGTTTAGCATATGCGCAATGAGGAAACCATCTTATGTGTTCAATTAATGGATTATCCTTTACGCCCCAATTTTGTAATGATCCATTACAATAAAAACAAGTCACAATGTTTTTTGTACCAGTGTAGAAGAATCCGGCTCTAACTAGATCATCAACAGAAGGTGAGGATTGATTAGTCCATGTTTCGAAAGTTGCTTGTCGACTTGGAATACTGATATAACCAGTATGACATGCTGCTGTGTACACAATGGAGTTAACTCGAAATCGATTGGTATTATTCAATAAATCTGCTTGATTGTCATTGTTATTCGCTGATGTTTCATTCACGATGAAAACTGAAGAAGATTCTTCTAATAATAAGACAAATCGAACATAAGCACATTTTGGCGACAAAATTTTGTGCACTTCAATGGGATCATCCATATCTCCTTTCCATCCTTGACAGATAAGATTACAATATAAACATATGACACGATCTGCTACATTGCAGTGGAAAAAGCCAGCAGTTATCATCTGTTCTTTGGTTGGTATTGTTTTATGTGGCCAATGTGAAAAAGTTCTCTCACGAACCTCTTTCAGAATATTTAATTCAATCAATTTTTCCTGTTCGGTGTGTAAATTAGAACTTTGTTCTGTCTTTTGTCGTTTCGGTTGACTTTCTTCATATTTTTGTATCCATTTATTCTGAGATAGCACAGAACAAACAAATGGACAATTTGGATTACGCATGAGATGAACAGGAAATGGTTCCATATCTTCACGCCAATTAGACACATTCAGACCACATGTGTTACACTGAGTAGTATCATCTTCTCCTGTATATTCAAAACCAGCCGCTTTCATACGACTCACCGAATGTACGCCATACCTCTTCAGCGGATCACATACTTTCGCTACCTTTCGATGCACATCATACTTCAGTCGACAAGGCGACTGGTTCGAATCGCTCATTTTCGGCAACTGATAACATTGTGTCATACATGCTGCCATAGAAATTCATTAAATTTTGTAAATTTGGGTCACTTTTTCAATGAAGATAATATTTATCTTGAATATAATAACTTATGATAAAGTATCAGCATACAAGTACTAACCTACAGGATATCCAATAAATCATCAAACAAACACTAAAAATTGAATATCTCCGTTGTGCCTCGATCAAATGAACTCATTTTTTTTACCAAAGATAGGGACAAATTCGCACTCCAAATCCATATAGTTAGGGTTAGTTAGAACCTTTGTTAAGTATCTCTATTGACCTAAATAAGAAACTTTTAATTTTTGGCAGATACTAAGAAACACATTGTATTTAACAAAGCTTCTCACTAATATTGTCTGTATAGATTTGAAGTGCGAACGTACTTCCATCCTTCGTAAAAAAATAACCCCGTTTTAGCGACTCGTAATGGGAATATTCGATCATTTTGTCGATAAAATGATTTTTGAACTATTCTGTATATTATCTGTTTTCAATCTGTGAAATAATAAAATTTTCTTATTTAAGTGAATAAAGATATTAATAAAGGTCCTAACTAACCTTAATTATATGAATTTGGAGTGCGAATTTGTCCCTATCTTTGGTAAAAAAATGAGTTCATTTGATCGAGGTATAACAGAGATATTCAATTTTTAGCGTCTGTTTGAAGACTTATTGGACATTCTATATATATACTTTGTGGACTGGGACATGACACACACACACACACACACACACAGGGAGAACAAGAAAAAAAATCCAATGACTCATTAAATAACAAATCGTTGGAAAGAAATACGATAAAAACAAACTTGGTTTTTTCCTCCTTTTACTAATATAAAAATACTTCAGAAGGTTTAATCAAGTAAAAGATGTAAAAAGAGATATATGTGGAAGTTTATAAATTATTTAGATAGCAATCTGAACAACGTTAATAGGCATTTCATGACATTATTAATATCAACATAAGCGTAATGTTTCAACGAACCCACCATTAATGTACGTCTATGATTTTGGTAAAAAACACATTCAATGTCGCATGACGGCTTTTTCCCCGTTTTTTTTCCGCGCAATATATACATGATGTTATGCGTCATCGGAAGAAAAAATAGTTGTTCGTAGAAAGATATTTGCGCGCGAAAAAGGAAAAAGGGACGGAAGTCGGCTATTGCGACATAAAATATTTAATGTACCTGAGACTATTCACATAAAAGTATACTTCAAAAGTGAAGATAAACATTCTTTTCCTTTCTATTACAAGGAATTATCGAACGTGCTTACCATCATTCCTAGGAAAAATCTACAGGCTGGTTTCAGTCAGAAAATTCGGTAAAATGGTCGGATCTTTAAAGCAGGAATATAATATCTGGATATGATAGCTAGCTTCTGTAGTTTTCAGAAATCATCGGCTAAAATTAAGTATAATCGATCCTCTGATACGAATGCCCTAACCATGCAATCAAATCTAATTATTTGTCGAGCTTTTTCGATCGAAGTGAATGACTTTCAGCTAACACATCCTAGAAAGACACTAAAATCGAATGCGAACACCATTAAC
Source organism: Macrotrachela quadricornifera (assembly GCA_022393335.1). Taxonomy (NCBI): domain Eukaryota; kingdom Metazoa; phylum Rotifera; class Eurotatoria; order Philodinida; family Philodinidae; genus Macrotrachela; species Macrotrachela quadricornifera. Next base: position 27,693 of record JAJEKB010021761.1, on the reverse strand, counting down.
CTAAGATTAGTTTCCTCAATAATTGAACCGATGTATGCATTGAAAACACACTGTAGTGACGAAGATTGCTAAGATCATACAAAATATATTTTTAAAAGTACAATAGCATATACTCACCAGCAAGCAATACTTGCCAATTTTTTATTATATGTTAAATAAAAACTTCAGTTATGAATTCAAATAAAATGGGTCAATTTCATCCTATTCTTGCTATAGAACAAAATCTATTAAAACCCACTTTGAGACAACGGATTTCTTATTCCATAGAATTTTGCGTCTTTTTCCCATGAGAAAAAATTAAATTCATTTTTTCTATTAAAATATGAACCTGCAGATGCGTTAGAGGAATAGTGATCTGAGCGTTTATTATACTCTCATTTTGACATTTTTCTTTAACATAAGTAGGTTCGTTTCTGTCCCAAAATACGAAAGGTTCTCCTCTGATCCATAGCAATCTAAGAATTGCTGTTAGAACCTTTTCAAATAACTATACTTATTTCTTTATCACTCTAACTTCCTATTCGACAAAGCTGGACAGAGAGCAAGGTTTTCACATCTGATTCTATCTTGCTATACTCCGCACAACAAGCTAAACAATCTTTGCACAAGTTCAAAAACTTTATTTTATTTTGAATAGTGAGACTTCAAAAGGTATGCAATCAAGGCGTCAGTAGCTTTATTGAAGCTTTATTTACAAGCTGAAATCTTTGCTATTTTTTAAAATAAATATTGCTTTCATTGTTCAGAAATATAAGACTTGGAAAGAGATGAAGTTAAGTAATAAGTAAAACAAAGTATAGAAGAATTTCGTGTATCATTATGATTAATAATAGACAGTTAGTTAATATCGTCATAACAAATAAATGACATAGAGCTCATGAGTTAAACTTTTGCTTTAATTTGCTAAAAGTACGGGAATTAAAATTGCCAATATAATATTTTCGATGATAATTTAAGTGGTTCATATCTCTAACATTTTCATTTAAATCTAATTCTGCAAAAAAAAAGCTTTTAATTCCAGTAGATATCATCTTCTGTAGTCTTATTCAAAAGGTCAGAATTTCCTACCTGGAACAGCGTTTTCACCTAAACTTTCGATAGCACTGTTTTTGAAATTTTTAACTTCCAGTTCAATAGAGAATTTTTGAAATTACTTGAATAAAATCAAACTAGAGATGCTTTTTCTCATATTTGTAGCAGAAAGTACGTAGATATTATTTCTATGAATAGTTGGCATACTTTATAACGCTTAGTCATATGCAATCGCTTTAAAATGTAACTCCCAAGAGGACGACGCCATGTTTAGCACTGGATGCTATGTCGTTTCACTTAGCACTTTAATGTCTTGCTGGACGTTACGTTATCTTGCTCGGCATTATATTTAAATAAAAATTCATATCGCCAAGTATTGTGAATTATACTGACTTTTTTTCTTTACAAACTTTAGATTTTTCGAAAAACTAATGAGAAGAATTTGAATCCAGACCAAGAGTTCCGTAAGACTTTTGATCTTATCGGAATAGTCATCGGAATGTTGAACAGGATCGAAAGTTTAGAACGCTAATTACTCCAATTGAAATTCATATTTCACCTTGTCTTGTGTTCTGTTTTCTTTCGAAGGCAATCAGGACAAAGTGAAAGCAATTCTTTTCGTCGTATCTTGGTGTAAACTAAAGCGACATCCAGGAAAGGAAAGGTGTCAAGATAATGTGGTAACATACAGCGAAAATGCTAGTGCCACTTCTAATATAACGATAGTGCTTTCATCCACTAAGCAAAGAATGCATTGTTCGATTCTTACAAGCAGTATCATCGTTTTCGTTCCGTCTGATATATGTTCGTTCCCTGTTCCAGTGTCAAACACTGGTCACTACTCATCTCTGCTTCTTATGAAATATGCGTCATTATTTGAGCTTTTATCAAATTATTGAACGATATCAGTTCACTGGCTAACTTTTCTGTCTTTTACATAAATCTATAAATGACTTCTTTTATTTCATTCTCAATAAACTATTCATAGGGAATATGACTTAATTTGTAGAGTTACACTCTTATGATAGCAATAGATATAATCGAATCTGATACTTCATCGATAAAAACTTCGTAGAGATCAATACATGCGATATAAATCAGTTTTCAGTTGAGGCGTACATAAGACGAAATAATTTTTGAAGAAGTCCATCTGTTCCACGAGTACAAAACTTATTTAACTAATATTCCGTTATTAATTCATAATTTTTCTACTGTATTCGTTTACATGGTCACTGTTCATATATCAAAAAAAATAATCCCTATTACAAGGTCACAACAACTATATATTCTAAAGCATAAACAAGAAATGGAACATATGAAAAAATAAACGTAAAGGCACATAAAACCTACTTGGAATATCCCAAAAGGAAAGAAAAAATAACAATAAAAATAAATACATTGGGAAATTTCCAACATACAAAACTTTTTCTCAACAGAAGAGAAAAATATATTCTTTATCCTTATCATACAATAAAAGACACGATATTTAGTACAAAGAGCGCATGATTAATTGATCGAAGAATATAAATATTATTCAGTGATATATCCACTGCTGGTGGTGGTGGTTTATAAAACTTCAACGTAATATCTATATCCTCGCTACCCATTCCGCCTCTTTTTCTGAGGAAAACCCAGATTGTTATAACTAATAGTTGATAGCATCAGTCGATTTCGATGAATCAATATGTTTCCAAGCAAGGAGAACAATAAAAAGATTTAAAATTATTCTCCGGAATGTATCATAAGAATCAAATAGGCAATAATTTTAAATTTATCGATTTAGCTAAAACAATTATTAATTAAAGTTGAAATTTAAAAGTACGAGAGTATGTTACGATAGACTTGTTGATGTGCAAACACAAAATTTTCAAATTAAATGCTTGAGATCACTGAGATCAGCCTTTTCTAACGGTTATGTATAAAGCTTGAGTGAACACAAAGATATCTTCCAATATGAATTTCAATACGGTTTCCGATGATTGAAACCCAAGAATTTCAACTCCAAAATGAACAATATGTCTAAAAGTGACTACATTTGCTCTGGTGTGGACGTTGTTTCTACAAGATGACCAGTTCGCACTATATAGACAACTTGAGTTCAGCTAATAAAGCTTTGATAGATTTTGATAAAAATTCATCACATCATGTAACTTTACTGACATTAGTTTTTCCACATCTTTAGTAAAATTTTATGAAAAATTGTCAAAACTCAATCGTATTGCACTCAGAAATTAAAATTTTTTTAAGTAGAACTTTTTGTATATCAGTAAATTTTAATTGAAGATTGAATCATTTCGAATTTGCAGAGTTGATCGTAACTGATATTATCTTTTGTTTTCAGAGAAGACCTTTTCTGCTCACAATAGGAACTGGTCATGGATTTGAGAAAGGAACTTTGAAACTTTTGTATTAAACTGAATTTATCATATTTTCTTGTCTCATAAATATGTGCGAGCTACTGTGTCCTGTTCCGTTTTTCTAGATGTTTATGCTCTCGCAATATCACAAAGTGAAAATACCGTCAGATGCCTTATAGGCAGTTTCTGCCTTTTTGACCTGCTATATTTTTATATTTCTCTTTTCTGAGCTAGACAAGAAAACTATGATCGCAAATACCAACAGCTAACATTGAAGCTCGCAGCGGTCTTTTTTTGCATGATAGAAGCAAACAAATGAGCCTCTTTTTCTCAAAAATAAAATTCATCTTTTTTTCACTTTTTCTACAAACCATCGGTGGGATGCCAGTATCTATACCTATAATATATTTGTAAATATATTCTTTGCAAACATTGGAACAATAGTACAGTCTGATTTCCTATTAGAATGGAATTTAAGTATAAGAATGTTTTGGAAAAGACGACCAACATTTACAGATACCAATATCCTAGTCTTATGCCCATCGATACTGTTATTCGTACAAATCAATTACAATAGGTTCTCAGCAACTTTAATTCTAACAGAGAGTGTTGGCGATTCTACAAAAATGGTTTATGACATTGATAAACCCTATTGTAGGGCTTATTATTTTACCCATTTTTTTACAGTGTAGAAGATGAAAATATTAAAAAAATCTTGAAAAGCAAACACAGATCAAGTATAACAGCAACAAGAGATAGAAACAAAGAAATTATTGTGTTAGATCATACTTGAAGAAAAGATATATATATTCAAGCATGACATCAAGAGAGGAAGTATAGGTGAAATACACATTCATCTTGATAATATCTCATTACTAATAGAAGAAAATGAAAAGAGAAATGCACATGCCATATCAAAAAAGTATATGCATTCAAGTGTGACAAAAAGGAAAAATACAGGTAAAATACGCATTTTAAATGCTGATACTTCAATATTGACAAAAGCAAACGAAAAGAGCGAACGCATACGCTATATCAACATAAAAGATTTATTTTATCCTAGGTATTTATACTTAGTCTTTATTAAAAATGATTTAGGAGTAATAATTTTTGCTTAGCAAATTTATTTTCTAACTATTATCTCAATTTATCACCTTAGCCAAAAATATTTACTTAGATATTAATTATCTAACTTAGAAAATATTTTTACATATTAATCTATTTATTTTTTGAGAAGCTACGCATTTTACTTGACAAAAATCAACTTAGCAAATAAATTTTAGCCTTTATATACTATATCTAATATTTAAAATATTATTTGATTTTCAAGAACTGTTCAATTTCTTCTTAGTCAATAGATCGTTTTATGATGAGATAAATTTTTTCTCTTTGAGTTTAATCTGACTTTTATAGTTAAGTTCCAGATTTCGTTTCGTACGAATAGAATGTTATTCGAGAATCTTCTTAATATGATACTCTCAAAATAAGCAGATACATAATATCTATAACATTCCATTAGTTAGAAATAAATCTACTGACTATCAGTATAGACATTTCATGCCAAAAGAATGTTTAATTCTACGCATTAAACTGTATAAAACTCTTATGAGAAAAATAATATAATTAGTTAATTAGAATACAGTAGCCACTCTAATTTTCTTGTTCTTAAAGTATTTGTCACTTTTTCAAAGAACTAACGTTAGACTCATTCTATGAGGGATATTTTGCTCTAAAAAGCTGATTATTTTCTTCCATTACAACATTATATCATTACGTTAAAAGTTAATGCCGACTGCAACGGTAACATTAGCAATAGGTTATGATCTTTTTTTTTACTTAATCTAATTAACTATATATCATAGATACTTTCTATAAAGAATTCGTTATTATTTGATTAATGTATACTAAAGAATAAAATTTTTTTATAAAATCTTACCACAAATAATATATGGTTCTGTCGCAATGAATTTACCTCAAGTTCTATTATTCAACATTCAAATGTTAAAATGAATATATATGTGGTTAGTTTATCTTTTTTGAGAACTATTAATAGATTTTCAGAAATCAAGTTGAATCTTGAGAAAATTAATAATTCTATAGATACCATTTCTCTTATCAACTTACAAAAATATTTTAACACAAAAACTGGGTGAAACGGGTAATTAGCCCATAAGTCTTATCACATGATAAAATTATTTCAATTGAACTGGAAATAGAGCAAACAAACAGCAATTACACGATCGCAAATAATTCAAAAAAATATTATCTAACCGTATTTTGTGGACATGACAAAGATTTTTAGTCCGATCATTCACAAATCTTCATTAATTACTCTCCTATATGTGGTTCACTGTACCACCATTATATACTGATGCGAACCGTCGGTAGTATAAGTCTTCTAAAAATCGATACTTTTTACAAAAACATATTAGATTTAGAAGTAGTCCTTTTATGTAGATCATGTGAGAAATTAATATGATTTGATAATATTACTTACAGTCATGTAATGATATTAACGAAAATAAAGATGAAAGCATTGATTTTAATAATCTTTATATAAATATTGGTAAGCACAATGATGAAGTTCAATTCAATCAAATTAGCAACAACACCATGATTAATATTGATATAACTGTTGAAGAATAACGTTTATCTCAAACACTAAGTAAATTATTGAATTCTACCGCGAAAGAATATAACAAGCAGAAGACGACAATCTATTGCAAGAATAAACAGAAACAACCATCATTGATATCAACTACACCAGCAGCAACAACAAAACGACGAATGATTTAACATGAGTATAATTTTTTGTTGTAGTACAGCAGGTAGAAATATCATCTTACTATGTAACAAAACACTCATTTTCTCTTCTTCGCTTTTTCTTCTTATTTTATTTTTTGTACAAAAAATGTCAACAGAATAAAAGAGAACGACATTATTATGTAGTTATGGTATGGTATACTAATTCATTCTTAATGAAAAATTAATATTATTGCGAAAGAAATAATATATAAGCAGAGAACAGAAAAAAATGTTTATTCAAACATACCAAAGGAGGACATTGGTACATATTTTATTAGTCTTCACATCAAAATTCAAAGATGACGCTTGCCTCTACTCCTTGTTTTACCGCTCCTGTTCTTCAATGTGTTCGTAACTTTCAGTAGTGTTTGAATTCAGTTAAAAACCCATGGAACGCTGGAGAGGAAAAAATGAAGTACATAGACGTATCATGAAAAAAAGACAGGTAGAAATTGATTGTGATTATATAGTTAACTTTATACGTTAAATTGCCTATAAGAAACATGATCCTAATAAATGATGTCCAATTAAACATACTCGACTCGAGAAAGATAAAACTAATGTCCATTTCCGTGAAGAACGATTTTCATCACTCGTAACACTTTCTATTTCAGCAAGTTCGTCTCAAAAATATCGTATTACTGTTAAACTTATTGAGTCGTTACAGAAACATCTTAATTCCGATTCTGCGTGCAAAACTTTCGAATTAAATGATAAGTAAAAGACAATTGCTGATACTGTTGAAGATGATGTTCAAGGAATTCGTAGAGAAGGAATGGCTCTCAATAAAACACGAGAAGCAGCATGGCTAACACAGTAATTACTGATAACTAAACATTATGGTGAAAACATCAAAGATGACAATGCCAACTTGTCGTATCTATCAATGAACGATCCAGTCGGCGAAATATGTGTTTATCTGTACGCAAACCAGAGGTCAAACCGAACCGGTTAGTTCTCTGACGATCAGATTCGTATCAATTAACACTTTTAGATTAAAATAAAATGTTATGTTTGATATTCAAGAATCAGAATTTTTTTAATACTGATACTAATCTCATACCATTACGGAAGATTATTTATTGCATTTTAGAAGAATAGAAAAATTTATGAAGGAAAAATCAAAGAATTATGCTACGTAGAAGTGACCTATCATCATAAACACAACGTGTGTAACTAAAATTGAAACAAAAAAAAGAGATTCCAATACACAGATATTAAATTAAGCATGTCGAACAATCGATAAATATTCGTTTTTGTCTTCGTCAACGGCATTATACTTTTCTAAATCGATGATAGGTTAATTATTTATACTTCGTCTGACATTAAACCATGGTCAATTTTTTTTATTTCAAAATTACTTCAGGTTCGGTTCGTTTTGATACAAATTAATTAATAGCGTTCTTCGTAATCTAGATACTGTAACTTGTGAACATGTGAAAACAATAAAATCGTTCTATTTCCACTTCCATCGATATTCAACGAGTAATCGTACATTTTACATCGAGATGATGAGTAGTGGAAAGGATTTATAAAAGCATAAATGTAGTTCATTTCATTAAGTGTAAATCGTGCATTAGCAGAAATACGTAGATGTGAATATTTGTGGTTTAAATATTTCATCTCTCTCTGATTTTCTGAAAGAAGAAGAATTTTTGATATCGCTTGAAAAAAAGTTTTATTTTATTAAATATAAATATGATGTTATGATGAATGAACAAATTATCTATCTGCAGTTGCGTAACTGATATCGTAAGTATTGCATGTCACATTTATACTCAAAGTTTTTCATTATGTTCCAAAAATAACAAATTGTTTTCGTGCTGTGTACTTATCGAAGAAAATTTATCCCCGTTTCTACATCGTCCAAAAATTTAATGTGTTTTTATGCGTTCGATTTTGAAGTTCGATGAATTCTTGGAGAAAACAGTCATATTTCCGACCTATAGGGTACTTAAAAGATAATTTAGATAAGTTTTGAGTTTTATTCTTATAGAATTAAATTAAACTAATAAATACGCACTATAAAATGATAAGAATTATTGAGAAAACTCATAATTCATCTGAACAATATTTTAAGTAATCTGTAAGTCGACAATATGATTGTTTTCTCAAAGGATTCACTTTTGTGAGAAAAATCTCTTTCGTGGTAATTTGAATGGATGAGATTAATTGAAATACACCAAATAATTAAAAGACTCTTGCAATAACTGTCGAATATTCCATTCTTATTATTTTTATTTCTTATGTTAAAAGAATATCAATTTCTATATTAAAAAATTCATTTGTTATGAAATTAGTTCGAATCATTTTCTACCTCAATATTGTTATACAACACGAATTTGTCATATTTCAACTGATATAACATGTTAATTTATAACTATTTTGAATATCTGTCGAACAAAAAAATTTTATTTCATTTTTGTCTATATAAATTATGAAATTAACTAATCAACTTATTATAAACTAATAATGTTTTGAAATTTTCGTATACTAAATAGCTGTCTAAAACTATTCAGTATTTTGTCCATGTCTCACACTGTGATTTTATAATACATCAAATAGAGGAAATATTAACAAATCTTTCTTAATTAGGACTAAAATTAGTTCTAATATATTTCACATATCAACTTTAAGAAACTGATTATAACAAAAAACATTTTATCCTATTCAAATTAAATATATAAAAGAACGTATATTGTAAATGAAATCAATATATTTTTGAATTAAAATTTATGAAAAATATTTTTCATTTAATACATGTAAATTTTAGTAATACATTTTTAAGTACAAAAATATTCTATCCATTCAATAGAAGAATTTCATATATTTAAAATTTTCGTACAAAAAAATCGTAAATTTATATTAAAATTAAATTTGATCAATATAAATAAAGAAAAAAAAAATGGCTGTTAATTATAAATGTTTGTGTCTAATTATGTCTTTTTGATATTTTGTTATGCTATTAAACACTTCTGCCTGTTCGTATATTATTTTTTCGCATGAAATAATAGATAATCCCACCAGCGACAGCGAGAACTGCTGGTATACCAAGTCCAAGTGTAAGACCAAGAATGAGAGGTAAGTTAGGCTTGGCTGAAAAGGGAACAAAAATTGTTGTAAATTTAATATAATATTAAGATAATTCATAGACTTACATGGGGAGGGTGGAAGTTCAGTTGTGGTTGTCGTTATCCTTGCTGCTGTTGTTGTTATCCCTGCTGCTGCTGTTGTCGTTATTCTTGCTGTTGTTGATGTCATTATACTTGTTGTCGTTATTGTTGTTGTTGTTGTAGGTGTTGTGAATGATGTAGTGGTTGTGATAGAGGCTTCAGGACCAGTTGTTACATCTGAAGATTATAGAAAAAAAAAGATTAATAATTGAATTTTGAAGAATTGTTTACGGTTTGTAGGTGCATTAGTCGATTCTGCATTAGACATAATAGTACTGCCACTAAAACTTTGTTCAGTTACTGTTGAAATAAATGAAGTTGAATCTGCTGTGATTAAAGTAGCTGGGTTGTTTTCAGTTGAACTCATTTCACTTATAGTTTCAACACTTGAGATTCTATCAGTTGGAGTTGAGTCAACACTAAACATAGTGTTTGGCGGTGTACTTGGTTCAGTTTCGCTAGTTGATGTATCACTTAGACAATTGTAACAGGCCAAAGTGAAAAGTAAAACTATAAAGAAAAAATATGAATTTACTCAATTTAATAATATTTCATACCGATTATTGTATATAACATATGCATTATTGTATTGAATTTAGCTTGATCGTTGTATGAAGCAAAAATAAATTGTAATAAATGTCACTTTTTTTTCAATGTAATTCGTTGTTTCAAACAAGTAAAATGAAAATTTATGTCAATCTGTGTTCGTATTTATACATAAATTTGTTTTCTATTTCCTCACTGAATCATAAGTGTACTTATTCTGTCGTAATCATATATTGATAAGAACACCTACGGTTGCTTTTTCCCGGTATTCTTCTATATATTGGAATAATTGTTAATATAACAAAGAAAAAAAAATCATCGTTAGATACTTAATGTCTTATCATTGTTTATGATTAGCAACTAATGAAACAATATTGTGTTGACAACCATTAAATGCTTAGAATTTCTTAAGAATATCAATATTTTATAATATGAAAAATATTCTCTTAGATTTAAAGTAGAATTGCATAATAGATAATCTTTTTTTTTCGAAAGTTTGATTATGTGGTTATTTGTGATAGTTGTTACTATGTGAATAATCATATCTTTTATAGGTTTTTTTTTCTCTCAGACAGAAATTAATCTTTTAAGAAAACGAAACAAAAAAGAATAAATAATAATTGTTAATCATGACTTTGATATCGTTAAGATGATTTTTATTGATTTAAGAACGACTTTAGATGCTCTTGCTGTTTTCATGTAATCATAAATAATGTGAAGGACAATATTGAAATATTTGCCAACGATCAGACATAAGATATAATACAAGACGATCTATATCTTGTAAATGATTGATATTCTTTTCATTTATTCTCTATAGAGTTTTTTAGAGAAAAAGGTTATCTATTATTCAATAATATGTGAAAAATAAAATCTTTTATATAAAGTTTGTTTTGATTGATATTTTCTGTTCAATTTAGAAGTTTTTATACATTCATAACATGTAAAATATATAGTAAGTTTTGTGTCGATGTTAAGTTTAAGTTAAAGGAAAAAGCATGTGTTCATATAATATCGATCTGGTATAATCAAGAACTTATTATTTTTAATCATAACATACTTATTTGAACATGGAATACTACTGAATCAAATCTGATTTTTATTAATTTCTTAATTACTTATAAAACGCACGGAGATGTTCCAATTAATGCATTATATAAAAGCATCAACTTCTTGTGCTTATTTTTTGTTAGATATACTTTAGAGTCCTATAATTTTGATTCGATTCATGTCTAATTTAAAATTATTTTATACATACTTTTCTTGTAGTTTTAAATGTGATAAAAATCATGTTGAATTATTCTCCTTAAATTTAATTGATATTAATCGAAGTAAAGAAGTAGAATTATACTGTTATATACGACTGGCAACGGTTATACCAAAATAAATTTCTTTTAATTTCAAATAATTCTTTTTAAGAATAGTTTGATTTATGTTAAAAGTATTATTAATTCATTATTAGTATATTGAAGAAAATTCATCATTCGATCGGTTATTTGTGAATAGAAATTTTTGCGAGTTTCATTGTAAATATCAGTGACATTGTTTTTAATAGTAGTATAAATACATTTTTTAGTTCATTTACTACTTCAGTGATGCCTATAATAAACTTTTGTATGTCTTCAGTATTTTGTTCTACACTTTTCTTAGATTCTTTCCAATAAAGAACTTAGTCTCGTTACATTTGAAGAAGAAAAACGTAAATTTGAATTATTGTGCAAAAAACGTTTTTTTCTATTCTGTTAGAAAATCTTCTGAATAAAAAAATTTTATATTCACAATCATTTTATTCAATTCACATACGTGAAGTCAATTTTCTGTTTTCATTAAATGTAATCGATCATGTTTGCATGAATCATATCCTTGTTTCTTCAGATTTTGGTCATACATACGTCGAAGTTAAAATTATATTTAAAGATCTTTCAGACAAGATTCGGATGAAATTATTTGATTAGCTTCATAGTTAACTCTTTAAGAACTGCCTTTTTTTATTTTATTTTTATTCAAAATAGCTATATAAAAATGTTATAATACTCAAAAAACAATTTTTCTCATCTTTTTAATAAAATGACAATTTGTAAATAATTACTTACAAATTGTTACCAAAGAAGCACCTCTTTTGGTTTTCTCTTTCACAGGCTTTAGTAGTTTAATATAAAATAAACACTTTTTTTCTTTACTGAAAAATAGATGGTTCAAAAATGAACCACCAATCTTCAAAGAGTTAAACAGGCTATTCCGTCAATCTAGGACTAAGTGGATCGCGTAGTGACAAACGTTACTTGTAACAATAATAACCAGAAAATTCAAATGTCTTATGATAGTATAATGTATAATTTCTAATAAATAATTGCGAATCAAATAATATTTAAATATTATGAATATCAATTTCAATGTATCGATTTATCAATGACAATAAAGACATTGTGATAACCATATTTTATGTGTATTTTCTTTATCTTTCTATTGTATTGACACATGAGTTCTGAACATTTCGATTAGTAGAATAATATCGCCAATATGAAACAGTTTTAAGGAAAGTAATTATATATTCTAAGAGCTCTTGAAATGCTCTATCGTCATGTGTATGTAGGTCTTGACCTGAATTTATATGCTGAGAAATATTTCAGACATTGTTAATGTGGGTAAAGATGTCTTCACTGTATATAAAATATTTTTCAGCAAATAAATGTTAGTCAAGACATAAATACATAAAATGATAGAGAATTTCGAACACTATCAGAATATATAATTACTTTCCTGAAAACGTAGTTTTATATTGGCAATATTATTTTACTGATCAAAACGCTGAGAAATTACGTACCAATACAATATATGTAAGGATATTACCACAATCCATTCTTGTAGAAGGACAACAGACAAATTGTCAATAGAGAAAAAACAAGCAAGAGAATCATGAACTTGTTCCACATACAAAGATCCTCTCTGTTTGATTATGTTATCTGTTTCCAGCTGCTTTTACGACGTTCAGCAGCTTTTCCCTACATTAACTTTGTTCCTCTTCCTTTGACAATAGTATCCCTTCCATCCGATTTCAAAATTCCGGAAATATCATACTAACTTGCCTTATTCTACATAAATCGAATTCCTTCAATTTCCGAAATTGCATCTGATTCTGACATTTTATCAGGTTTCGAAGTTACGTTTCCTCCTCATCTTCAGCTTGTCTTGCGTAATTAAAGATAAATATCTAAAATAACTCAGTGATTCTCAAACGAAATTGGATGGAACTGATTTGGGGGAGACAGAATTGATTTCACAATGTGCAACATTGCAAAATAGGATGTATTCTCAAAATTCATCGACTACCCTTTCTGCTAGTTAGTTCAAATCGATGAAAATATACGATTGAGCTAATCTCAAAGAAGTACTCTAAACTATTTTCCTGTATTTGTGGGGAGACAAAGCTTCTCCATAACACTGAATAGTGAGACAAGTCATACCCTTCTTTATTTACAGGGGTTTGCAAAAAAACTTGCACAAAATTCAATATTTCTTTTAAACGTTTTTCTAGTCGTTAATGGCAATTAGACAGTTCATTTTTCTACCGATGAATCACCGATAGATATACTATACATAGAGCATATAAAAGCGTGATTTCTTTCCTTTCTGATAAAGAAATACAAGAAAATTTATCGAAAAAGTACCAAAAATCAGTATCTACATCAACGATGTCATTATCTTCACGAATATGGTTATAGAAATGTTTTACCATATACTGCTCATATGTAAACAATTGATAAAAAAAACGACGTATTCAGTAAGCTAAAGATCATAAAGATAATGATTTCACACATACAATATTTATTGATCAATCTTCATTTCAACTTTTCCAAAATACTGTTCGTCATTGAACAAAAAGTTCTAATAATGAATTAAAAACTTGAGCAAGTTTCAAAAAACAATTGTCATTTGACCTAAAATAATGATATGAATCTATTTTTGAATGCGTTATAAGATATATTATAAAAAAAAACGATTTGAAAGTATTTACTGTGGTATTTAATATGCAATCTTTGTACTGGAAGAGAGTTTCACTATCAGATAGCATAATTAATATAAATATATATTCAATTTGATATACGGTAAAGTGTAGTAAAAGACACGGAAATATTTTTTTTATTATATTTTAAGTAAGACAAAGGCAAAATTAATCGGCAGAAATTACTAAGATCACAATCATACTTGATACTATAATGTATGGTTAATGAGAAAAGATACGGTAAAAACTTTGAATAAAAGTGAACTACGATAAGTTTGTAGACTGATATATTTCCGTTGAATAATAGATTTAAAACAATTAAATGAAATACGTATAAAAGAGAAAAGGTTTTTGCTATTCAAAGCAATAGTACATAAATCATTCTTATCATTTTTTTTAACAATATTCAATACTGAGCATGCACATAAAAACAAATTAGAATGATCTAGTTTATTCATAGTTTATTTTATAAATAGAATATAATTATCTGAAAACATATATATGTATATTCTGAAGATAATATTACAATTAGATAAATCAAGATCATTTCCATCTTAAAAGAATATCATTGCCAATACGTTTGATCCTATAATCAGTTAGTAGTTTTTCAGTCTCAATCAATTTTTGTAATAGTTGAACTATTTCTTCGTTAGCATTTGCAATACAAAGAGATAATATACGAAGATTAGGATGGAACATACTGGCTTTTTTTAAAATAAATCGTATGAGTATTTCAATATTCATATTATTTGGAATTGTCATTTTAAAATATTGCAACAATGGACAAAGATGAAGAAAAAAATGGACTTGCTTGATATCGATTATGTTTTCAAGATTGACTTTTGTGATTTTATTATTAAACAATGTTAAGAAGCAAATATTTCCATTATTGTTGAATAACCAGTCGTATTGAATAGGTAATTCAGATGATACTTTCAATGAATCAAGATTAGGTAACAATTGTATAATTCTAACTAATATTTCAATAGAAATATGTTTGCAATTAATATTCAAACGAATAAATTGAATAGCATTAAACATGAATTTGAACCTATCAATAAATGATTGATTTTGCACTCGAGTAGAAATGTAATCGATATTAAGTTCAATAGTTGGAACGTATTGTACTGATAAATTGTCAGTATTTTGTCGGACAGGCATGATAATATGTTTAGACAAATTGCGATTAGTATTTTCATGAAAATCAACCCATGTTTTTCTGAATAGAAAAATAAATCTATTGATGCATAATACTTTTCTTTATGTACCTGTATGGATGAACTGAATAACTCATTTCGTCATAATCATCAATATTGACTTCAAGGAACCATTGTCGTTCTTGCCAAAATGATGAAGTATATCGATTAAGTTCTATATAAAAAATATCATCCTCTAATTCAGACATAAATATTTGACGATATTTATAGTCAAATATGCGTAAATGAGGCATATATTTTATAATTAATTGTTCCCATCGATCAGCATCAAGATAATTTTCAAATATGAAATCTCCAATACGTAATAATTGCAATTGAGAAGCTATTTTTATTATAAATCCTTCAAATTCATTAAATTGTACATGACAATCATCAATACAAAGATATGTCAGATTTGATAATATCACTGGTTTTTCAGTACTGTAACTAGTTTCCGATTCTATCAAGGATTCACAAGATAAACGACGTAGTCGAGGTGTATGATTCAACATCAAAAGAAGTTCATCGATAGTACAACAGTGATTGATCACCAAATATTCAATACTACTGAACGATTCGTTATTAGCAAGAGGTACGGAGATGTATAATTCTTCATTGTCGTCAATTGAAGATAAAGACAATTTATTATATTTCAAAGATGGTAAAGAAAAAATTAATCGATAAATATTACTAAGATTATAACCCCATTCAATATCAACATGTATAGTCAAGGAGAATAGTTGAGGTAGAGACTGTAAATAAAAAAGTAGTATTACAAGTTGATCAGGTGAAATGCTATTGAGAATAATTGATTCAAGACGATTAAACAATGAATTAATGACACAATATGTAAAAAAGTTATCGATAAGTAATTCATTTTCGAAATAAAATGAAAGAATATGATGTCTATTTGGAATAATAATATTTTTACAATCATATTCAAGATTTGATTGTGATGTAGAATCAAATTTAATCTTAAATAGAAGTGATGAGCAAATAGTAAGTTGTTGAAAACGATAATTAAGATTATAAAATGATTTATAAATATCACAACCATCAAGATATTCAAAAATTTCATAGAATATTTCATTTGGTAAATGTTCAATACAAGTCTTCTTATAGCTATGAGAAATCATATGAATATGGTATAATGATACAAAATTTTAAATACTTACTTTTCTTTATTAAATGTTGCTATTAAAATGCAAAACAAAAATAGAAGGAAAATTTGTTCATAGTATACGTATTGAATTGATAACTTACTTCGAATTTTTTTTGTCTCGACAATGGATGAATGACTCCAATCTAAATGTCGTTTGGCTCGATACATGTTTATTTACAGTTTAAATATAATTTGTAAGATTATATAACCGGCTCCACAAAAATATTTTTTTCTCCTAATAATGCAAAAGAAAAAACCAACAAATCTACACGAAAATGTGCGTTAAAATGTCATTCATATACTTCCTTTTTTTCTTTCTTTTATGTAGTTATATATTTGCTTACAGCTAATAGAAAGCAGAAACATGTGAATCACTGTCATGTGGTAAACGCCCGTGGAATAAAAATGTTGTGCGCGTTTTTTTTCCTGTTTAAAACAAATATCTAAAATGATTCATTCATTAGTGGGTAAAAATTAAATAATTTTCCCTCGCTCCATACAAGGGATAGAAGCCCGTCCCCACTAAAATGGATAGCTTTCAAATATTGAAAAATGTGTACCAATATATGTTAATAAGACATACTTATCTAAGAACTGTTGAATAGGAATTATGTTCAACTAAAAAATGAAATGATGGAAACTTTTATTATCTTAATAACAGTATGAACACATTTTTGAATGAAAGATGTAATTTTTTAAAAACACGTACAAACATGCAATGGTACGGTATGAATTAATACAACATTTCGGAATCTGAACTATATATCTGTGAAAAAAAATGGAAGATCCTCTAACTCATTTTGTATCTGAACTGTAGTACATAAACTGTCAGAATAAAGTCGTTCGGCAGAACTAAATCATTATAGATTTAATAGAAACCTCTTTTAAATCCTTTCAAAGTTTGATAATTTCTCATATGAACATATTGTATAATTCACAGTTTTGAATGCCTATTGTAAGATCCTCGAAATAGGCACCTAATCAAACCATTACTTTCTGTGGGAACTTTCGTTTTTGCTTAATACCATCCTTGTCATCGGCATCAGTACGATTGACTACCCACACTGGATCATTTTGAGAATTATAAACACCATCGATGTCAAAAAACTTCTCTCTCAAAAACAGAATTCTCATGATATCTTCTTTTCAAAAATTTATTCGGACCCAATTTGCGGATTTTTTCCGTTTGACCTTTTGATCATCGGAAAGCGATGGTTCGATTACTCTTTTTATAGTTACCATTCGCCGGATACTTCTTGGAAAGACTAAAAGCTCAATTGCGATTTTCCGAGCTGATATTCTTCTTTTTCAGCGTAAACGGTGTTTTACTTTTTGAATAGTTGCCTTTGTTGTGACCAAATGTGCACAGTCTAGTGAATTTGATAATGTGATAGAGCCAGATCGGATCACCATTTTGGTACTTCGAAGGTTTTTACTTTTCATCCTCTGAAAACTTAGATATGATGTAGTTTTACGGATCAAGTATGAAAGTTTGTAGCGTTTGAGATTTGGAGTTTTTAAAAAAATCAACCCAATTGAATGAAAACTGAAAAATGTCGCTAAATTACTGAGACCGTCATTTATCCTGTCCCACCCATTATATGTATACGAAGATCGAAGAATACTTCTGCTGCTTCAATCATAAATTGAAAATCAAGCACATTTGATATTTCCATACATTTTATTCTCAAAGATTCAAAGTTTTATGTATTATCCTTGATTATCAGTAGAAAGAGAAGAAAAATATCTTCGTACGATTCATTGACACAAAAAACGCATATAATACAAGTAGAATGGCTCACTATTTCTAGCATATTCAACATGTTATGTCACAATTTTTCTCTCTCAGATCAGACTGAAAAAACGAATAATGAAAAATACTCATCTGTCTGTTAAATACGACAACGAATGTTCTTTCGTCCTTGTAAACATAATGCATGTCTTTTTATCGTATAAGAAAAGGAGGATACTGCATATTTGTTCGACGATGATAATGATCAGAATTTTGTTTCCTTAAGTCCATCAGAGGGGAAACTGTTTAAAGACGGCCAAGTAAAATCATTAATCGGCACGGTGAACATGTGTTTGATAAAGCTTATTACTCATTAGTACCTTACGGATATGTTGCTTTGACTCAACAACAGTGAAAAAAAACATCGTCTCAAAAAATGACATTGTTATCAAATATTATCTGATATGTCGAATCTTCCACTTGTATCTATTGCATCTATTTTCGATTAAGAATTCAAATATCGACAACGAATTGAAGGTCTTGATAGTGTATTCGAAAAAATATTTGGTGATGTACTTCTTTCAAGATTTTACCCAAGATCATTTGTTGATCTCATCTGTCTTACAAAACCTCGTGGTTTTATTCTATATGGACAATCAGGCACTAGAAAGACCTTGATCACAAAAACGTTGGCTGATATTCTTAACATTCGGGCAAAGATTATTTAACTGGCTATTACGAGAACTGGAGGCAAATGCCCATGCTCTATTCGAAGAAGCTCATTTAGATCAAGCAAAATATGGCTCAAAATCCATTTCATCTCATTGTTGCATAACTACGCAGCTTTTAACAGAAATCGACGGTGTAAAGTATTTAGATAATATTATTCTTATTGACACGGCAACGTATTAGAAGCAATCGATCCAGCACTTTTTCGAACAGGATAACTGGACACGTTAATGAAAGTTGACATGCTACATGAAAAAGATCGATAAGATATAATGTCAGATGACAGTGCATTCAGTTATGAAGCGAGATCTGCAAAGTCGTCGTACGTTATATATTTTCGAGAAAGACGCTGAAAAACTTCAGATTAAAAATATTGATTTCACCGTCATCCTAGCATAACTTCGGACACAAATCGAAAACAATATTGCAATCTAATACTCTTTTCAATTTCGTTATTAAGATTATCGAAGCATTATATTTAACTTTTTAAATGCATGCATTCCGTGTCCCAATCGAACGTACAAGAAAAAAAAACGAAAAGTGCATTTTTATTCATATTCTCGGAATGATGCGACACTTTTCATGTACAAGAGAACTGAGAACAAAATAAAAATAGAAAAAGTGAAGACGAATAAAAAAGAAATATGACTCATTATGCCGCGCATGTACATAATATTAATATTGCTAATCAAATATGTGAAAAGATAGCTTGAGGATGAGAGCGTATTTTACAAATACCGGTAATTTTCTGTGCTTCTTTATCATTCTTGTTTGTCTAAACATACTTTCTATCGAAAAAATATAATAACAACCAACCTAATCCTATTCACCCGTATAAATATTCGTTTTGTCTAGGCAGGTAAACCAGCCTGTTAATACCAAAATCAAACGTTGCACTTACATTAAAATGCCAAAACAAAATTCATCTCTCAATTCCATAATGTAAACCTAATCATCAACATCATAGAAAAAAACAATGGGCCGAATAAATTGGCCCAAAACCAAGAGTCAAAATTTGGATTGAAGTGATGATCATGCTGCTGAAATATATTCCTCAAGGACTATGCGCACACAAATTTTGAGATCTTCAACCTTTATTACTGATTGATATTCGAGGAAATACTTTTGGCTCGTGTTGTAGAAAAATTTCTACTAACTCGAAATAAGATCATTCTGTCTCCAATTTACTGTAAACTCTTAATTAACAAAAGGAGGAACTTTAAAACAATATAAAAATGAATTCATATGTCTATCTCGAATTATGAGCATGTAAAATACATCCAAAATACTTTCACTACACCAAAACATGTATCGCCAAAATTTCCATTAGTAATAGTGAAACTGCAATAACTCGAATTACATAGTGAAACACATGTAGATGAGATATCCATAGAGCCACAACTTGCGGAAACCGTCGATCCACCACATCCAGGAGTAGCACTATTAATACCATAAAAACATGCAGCAACTGTAAGGAGTTTTCCACTTGCACAGGAAACATTAAGCACATCGTTCTCGCGACCATAGAAAGTATTATTAAATCCATTGCCTATGAAGAGAAAAGTGAATCATTTTTTTTCTCAAATGAATATTAATTTGAGATAGCCTTTAGCTGGCTGCTCACCCCACGAGGTTGTGTTCGTTGGACTCAGAGATAGACATTGACCGCTTGTAATTGTCGAGTTGCAGCATGTTCCTTGGTAACCACTATTGCAATAACAGCTCGATGGTGAATTACAAGAGCCATGACCGCAGTTATAATTACAATGAGGACATTGAGCTAAAAGAACACATACAAGAAAAGGAAATGCTTGGTCTGTTTGTACTCTCGTAATCAGATATAAACTCACGAGTTTGACAATAACTTCCTAGAGAGATAAAAAAAAAAGTTTTAATGGCTATAAAGTTTAAGGATTATCTGTCTTCAAGACACGCAAACACACCTGTCCAAGAGCTCGAAACGCATGAGCAAGTACTTGTACTCGACGATGTACTGTACGTGCATGTACCACCATTTAAGCAGCTTGTTGAAAAGTTACCGGCCACAAGACAGAGCGGAGTTTGACAGTACGTACCCGTTGTATAGTTGTTACATGCACATGAGCCGTTCGAAAGTAAAGTGCCTCTACGAAAGTAAAAAGTAAATTCATATTTTGTATATACATAAAAAGAACTAGAAGGTATTAAAGAAAAGACTCACCCATTTTGACATATTGTACCTAGAAAGTAGAAAATAAGAATACATCGTATGATTGAAAAATTTTATTTGCGTTATTATTGTCACACATCACTTACTTGAACTTCCTGATGATGGTGACGATGTTGATGTTGATGTTGATGATGATGAGGTCTTCATTAATAGAAGGGGTGTAACTATAGCAACTGTAATAATTATAATTGCGACACAACCAATTACTATAGCTTTCAAAAGTTTCGATGATGTGGAGGTCTTGTCTGGAATAGAAGTTAGATTTTGTACATCTAGTACTTTGGCGATTGATGATGACTGATCCTGAGAAACAAGTAGAATGGATAAATGCTAGTATTAGGAAAAAACCATGAGGGAACACTCACTTCGTTTAAGTATCTATACTGTGGAACGTATAGATTGTTGCCTGTTTGAGTGAGAGTAGGCATCGTTTGAATGCAATTGCACAGTGATGTTGTTGTTGCTTTTTAAACTTGATTGAAATTAAAGTGTTTAGTAGATTTTTGTTTACTGGTAAAGAAACAAAGAAAGAACACTAATAGAACTAATGGCACACGACAACACTCATCCACGCTGTATGAGTTGTGCATGCATGTACGAAATGAAAAGCAGGAAAAAAAACCAGAGACGCAACATGTGTGTATATAAGTGCACTCAATAATAGTCGGCGAACAATTTGATTTTCTCATGTAAAAGTCTGTTGTTTTAAGTACCGAGAATAATAGTTCGAAGAAGAAGATCGTCTTTTATGGCAAACTGAACAGATTTTATTATACAAAATGTTAACTGATAACCCTTGTTTAACTCAATCTTGGAAGTAAAGTATAGACAAAGTAACACCATACTCTCTGAAAATAAATTGTGATTTGAATTCTGTAACAGATTTTTGATTCTTGTTCTCTGAAATAGTCATTCGAACAAAATATAAAATTGCTGTCATTTGAATCTACCAGAGCAGTTTCTCGTCGCTCTTATGTTCTACTCGTGTGTATTTACCAATAATATGTAACATCTCACTATGAAGATTCTGGTTTTAAATTCTGATTGTAAGACAACCTTCATGCTAGAAACTAGTGTCGACTGCTTTTGTTGTTTTACGACCCAGATAGAATTCATGAAGTATAAGCATACGAATCTCTCTATGAAAAAGATTCAATTTCAATTGATGGCCAACATCCACATCAACGGTTTTATTATTATTCGAAAGATATTCATATTCCATATATATACATACGCTTAGTATGGAAGCTTCTAGAACTCTCGAATATTCTAGAAAATTTTAGAAAAAATGCAAGAACTTTGTTGACAATCCAATACAACGAATTTCGACCTTCCTTAAATTCTGTTCCAATGATTCGAAAATCATAAATAGTACATCTATATTCAACTGATCTATACATTTTCATCATATGGTTTTGACCTTATTAGAAACATATATAGATTTTGTTTTAATGAATCTTTGATGTGAGTCTCAAAGTATAGAATATTATTGATCATAAATCTATGTTAGATTTCTTCTTATTTATGTTTTATTTAAAACTTAGAGTACAAGAAAATTTACATTTCATAACGAATTATGCTTTTTGGTGCAGTCTTATTATAGGAAATATTTTTATCGTTTTGTGGCCTATGGTAGTCGTCGTTTGAATTTCTTATAGGCAGTGTAAACAAATCAACATCATTTCATTGGCCTTGATTTTTTTTTTGAAGTGCATTGACTTTGATGGTTAGAGTGGCTTTCATCTTCATCGCCGTGTTCGACCGTATTGTTAGCCATTTTATTGGCTATCGTGATATTGATATGCTTGGATTGACTGTTGACATCATCAATTCTCATTAACTAATTATTATTAGTAATCATCTTGAATCAGTCATTAATAAAATATGGATAGTAGAGAATTCAACGTTCAGGTAATCTGTAATAGATTTATTAAATTCTACAGTTTTTCAGCATAAAGCTTTTGCAAAACTACTATTTTCTTAGGTACTTTGACTACAACTCTAGCAACGGATCAATTTAAAGTAACAATTAATGATACATTATTATCAATAGTATCATATTGTACATTTAATTATTTTCGAATACGTGAAACAGAAGCTGATAAAACACATTTACCATCAGTTGTCCTTTCATAATTTAAATTGTTTAGTATATAGAAAATATGAGAAAGACGAAGAGAGATTTGTCTTTTAACAGAATAATAACTTCATTTCATCTCTACTTTCTTTTATATGAGTTATTGATAATTATTTTTTTTGTTTATTCATTCAATCTTTTATTCTAGCACACTTTGTACTATTTTTGTAAAACGAAAGTTCATGCACAAAATCGTCTACTTGTAGATCAACTCAGGCTAGCCTAGAAATTTGATATCTAATATATATTATTATTTTTAACCAACATTATTATAGTTTATATTTTCGTTTAATAATATTTTTCATTCAAAAATCTATAGGTGATTAGTAAACCAATCCAACATTTGTTGATACTTTTATACATATTCATTGGTAAACCACGTGACGAATTTTTTTTACTATTCAACGGAACGAATAATCGCGATTGCTTTCATGATTCTTATTATTACAAATCATTTTTCTTTTACTCTAAAATTTTTTCGTATGATCAAAAATATACTAATTAATACATTTAAAATCATTAAAAATGATCTGAATAATAATAAACAGAAAATACATCCATTCAACCATGCACACAAAAATAAATAACTTATCACATCTGTATTTATTCTAAACAGAAATGATTCATTGTAAAAAAAAATTCTTTTTCTTATTTGTTTGTCATCATGACGATTGTATTTGCACAGGACAACTATTCGATTTTCACGTCAACGAATAAGAAAAGAATCAACTATATTTCTTGATTTTTATGAAATTCTCTTAATAATTTGATAATTGATCAATCAACTATTTTAGTTCTAAACATTATTGAATCAACACATTAATTACTAATGTTTAAATACGTTCTTCTTGCAATAGCCATTCTTATTGAAATTACTTCGTTTAGTCTTTCAATAACTGCTCTTGTAATGAGTAGTGAAAAAGTTTGGAAATGTCCTGGTGAACCACGTTTATGTTTATGGTTAAACGGTTTTGGTGTAACTGGTATCCTGTTTTGTTGGCTCTGTATTATTATAGTAAAGAAAACTTTCTCATAATATCGATTTCATTTGTTTATCTTATTTCATGTAGACTATTGAAAGAACTATTAATCATGATAATAATAATCATCGTATTATAATTGTTATTTATGTTATAATGCTAATTATTTTTTTGGTTTTTTCATATATATGGAGTATAATAGTAAGTATCATACATAATTTTTTTTTCTTATTTAAGGTTTTATTTTTATTTCAGGGTATCTATTGGTCACGTTCACTTACATCAAAAGGAACTTATTATTATGTTGATGGAAAAAATCTCTATTGTGATCGAACGATTGTCAGATTTGCTGAAGGAATGGCTATATTTACTTGTACATGTTTATCATTAATAATATGTATCAGTGGTTGTGTGTTTAAAAAAAATTGATTTAAGTAGAAATAATCTATATGATTTTAAAATTTTCTAAAATAATAGATTAGTCATTCTGTATAAAAGTTACTAATTAGTACTACCATACAATCGGATTGAATATCTAAAAATAATATTTAATTTAATATTTCTTCTGCTTATGTAATTTGAAAATAAATGTTAATTGAAACCAATAATATTGTGTTAATGTCTGGATAGCATCATTTTCCAGTCAAATAGGATAAAGAAAAATCTCTTAATAAATTCATAGAAACCTTCCGAACTTGAAATGAAACAAAAGAAAAAAAAACAGTACAATGTAAATATCTTTTCTTTTTAGGGGATAATTTGAATATATTTAATGATTTATTCATTCAAAGATTTTCTTATATTCTTTCTGCTGTATGTTCAATCATTTCTCATTTGTAGTACTTGGATATCATAAGAATAACATTCTATCCATTTAATAAAGCTCCACGATTATTTCGAAAATCTACAAGTTTAATCTGAAGCATTTCAATATATGAATTCAACTATTTTAATATATTTTTACTATTTGCTTATAATTTGTCAAATATTGCTTTTAATGAATCAAATATAGATAATCTCGCTGGTAAACAGGAACCGTGTGTTTTCATTCAGCTTTTGAATTCATTAGTGCGAGTTAGTGAAAAAAGCACAGTAGGTAAAATTCTCAAAATAAAGAAACATTACATGGGTTACAGGATTTTACTAAAGCACTCACCGACCATTAAATGAGCTTATTAAACATTCATATATATACTCGTATCTGATGTACCTCATCATATCTATAAGCTATCATATTTAAGACACCCGTATTACAATAAATAACATTTTCATCAGAAATTCTAAAACAATTTTTCGATTCAAAGCTGTGCTTCCCATAGAGATCTCCTTAGAGGGTACGATTATGGGTCAAAATTTGATTAAAAGTTGCCTTTAACTAAACCTTTAAAATACCACAAGGAGCCATTTCTAATTTTATTCCAACACGGAAATTATGAAAAAATAGAAGATATGTCATTCAAACATACATACAAATAACTTTCATATTCAAAATAAATGAGTTGTTTTCAAAAAAATTTCGTTTTTTATATTATTCATCACTACGACGACTGTATTTACATAGAACAATTCTTCAATTTCTACATAAGCGAATAAAGGTAGAATCGACTACATGTTTTTTTTATTTTTATGAAATTTTGTGTACTAACTGAAAAATTGATCAACTAACAATAATCTTTAGTCATTAATTATTTAACTTGTAAACATTTTCGAGTCAAGAGAAGAATTATCAATGTTTAAATTCTTTCTTCCATTAATCATTTTTGGTATAATTACCTCGTTTAGTTTTTCAACAACTACTCTTGTTATAGGCAGTGGACAATTTTGGAAATGTCCTGCTCAACCACTATTATATATCTGGTTAACTGGTTTTGGTGTAACTGGTATTCTATTTTGTTGGCTCTGTATTGTTATAGTAAGAGAATTATTTGATAATTTCATTTATTTTTTATTTTCCTCTAGGCTATTGAAAGATATATTTATCATGATAATCACGAACATCGTTGTATGAATATTCTGTACTGTATAATACTACTATTTTTTCTTATTTTTGCACTTGTTTGGAGTTTTACGGTGAGTACGATGTAGAATTTTTTGTTAGTTAAACATTTCTTCTTATGTTAGGGTTTGGGTTGGGCATTTGCACTTTCATTTAAAGAAACTTATTATTATGTTGATGGAAAAAATCTCTATTGTGATTCGACAATTGTCAAATTTACTAAAGGAATGTCTGTATTTAGTTCAATATGTTTATCAATAATAGCAACTATTACTTACTGTTTCGTAAAAAAATGACTTAAGTAGAAATAATCTATATAGTTGATAGCGTATATAAATATTTTTGTCTCTTAAAAAGATAAATTTAAATGTATTTAATGATTTATTGATTGAATTTTTTTTTTTAATTTCGAAAAAAAAAAGAAAAAAGTTATATAAAGCTGTAGACACCATCATTGAATATCATTAAAAAAATAAACAAAATCTCATTCACATATAGTGAATTCATAGATAATGAAAAAAAAAAGAATTATATCTGCTTATAATATCATATAAAAATTAATAAATGATGAACTAAAGATTTTCTCGTATTTTTCTTGCTATATGTTCCATCATTTCATAAGCAATATCAAATTTTAATGGACCATATAATAAAAGATGTGCACCATGAAATGTTGTTGGAAAATGATAATGATAAAAAGTTTTATTTAATGAACGTAAACGTTCAGCAAAAATAAAACCTTAAAAACAAAACATACATTATATTTAAAAAACAAATCTGTTACCTTCATCTCTAAGTATATCAAATTCAGTTGTAAAAAGTAATATTGGTGGTAATTTCATTAATTCATCATCTGAAACTAATAATGGTGACATTTTTGGTGATATAAGAAATTTTAAATGTTTAATTAAATATTCATTTCCTTCTTGATTTATATCAAATGGAAGTGATATCGGTAAATATTTTTGAGCATCTACATATTGACGTAATTGTTTTTTATCTTCAGATGATGTATGATTATTAAAAAAAATATCACGTGTTACTTTGATTTTATTTTCAGTTAATTCTGACATAACTGAAAGAAAATTTTCTTCTGTAATAACACCAAGAATATTTCGTGGTAAATATAAACGATATGATGGTAATGTAAAATCAAAAAATTGTAATGCAGGATATATAAGACAAGCTGTACGAGGAGTAAAACCATCATTTAATAATGATTGTGTTATAACTAATGCTAAATTTCCACCAGCTGAATCACCTGCTAATGTTATACGATTAACATCTATACGATAATTATGTGCATTTCGAAATAATTCATATGTAATTAATGTACAATCATCAAGTGCTGCAGGAAAATAATGTTCAGGTACACGACGATATCTTTAAAAATAAATAATTAAATTTTATTTTATGAAAAAAAAAATACATACTCAACTGATATAACAAGTGCACGTGTTAAATTAGCTAATGCATATGTAACTTGATCATATGTATCACGAGATCCTAAAAGAAATCCACCACCATGAAAATGTATTATTGTTGGCATTTTATCCATATTAGATAATTCTTCCGGTTCAAATATTCTAACACTTATATTTAATATTTTTCTATCATAAATCTAAATTAAATATTT
>JAJEKB010021759.1:0-27847 GCA_022393335.1 Macrotrachela quadricornifera | reverse complement strand
AAAAAATTTCTTTTTAGTCTTGAAAGATATATTACGTAATGCACAATGTAGTTATCTTTCAAATGAGACGTCATTCAAATTTATCCATCTTGAAATGGTCAATTTTAGGCTCAAAAACCAAAATCCTCAGTTTTTCTGTTCAGGCCAACTTCAAAATGATCTAACTTGACAAGAGAAAGTCAAAAATTCCCGAAACTTTGGATTTTGAGGTTTCTCGATATGCTCTATCGATTGAGCATAGAATGAACGAAATCTAAATTTTGACCATGTTAGGTACCTATATCGGAGTACTCTATCCTCTCACGAATCGTCTCTTAATACCTCTGCAAAAACATAAAGACTCGAAGAAAGTCATTTAAAGCAGGCGTCACTAGATTGGCAATATCCAAATGTATATTTGGAGAAAGTTCTGTTCGCTCGAGATAAGAGTTACTGAAAAAAAATTGGTTTTACTTTTACCACAGGTTTTAGACTTTCCGATCGAGGGTAAATTACGGATTTTTTGAAGAAACCAATTTAAAAAGGTTTTCACAGCTAGTCTGAAGTGTGCGAGCACACAGATATCATTAGTTATGGTTCAGAAAGGGTTTTTCGAAAAATTCTGAGAATAATGTGTCTTTTATTAGCATTCAGAAATGAAAAAACCTACGATAAAAGTAAAACCAATTTTTTTTCAGTAACTCTTATCTCGAGTGAACAGAACTTTCTCCAAATATACATCTGGATATTTCCAATCTAGTGACGCCTGCTTTAAATGACTTTCTTCGAGTCTTTATGTTTTTGCAGAGGTATTAAAATCCATTGAAATGGTCCAAAGGGGGGTTTTGAAAAAATTTCATGTAATAAAATTTACCTGAGAAATTTCTCAACTACTGCGTTTGTTCAGTTTTCAATTCTCTATCGAATGGCGTTTAGCCGAGTTCTCGATCATTTTCCAATGTTGAGTTATTTAAATTATAAAAAATGTTCAAATTCAAAAATTTTCAAAAAAAGTTTCAAAATTCAAATTTAGACTTGAAGACTCAATTCTGTTTTCAAAACGTAGCGCCTTCTTTGCTGAATACAGCCATGTAATTAGAAATGCTCGATCATTTCTTGATGTTTCAGAAAAAAGCTTCTTTGTCCACCAGTGTGTTAAAAAGCCATGGTTTTATAGAAAATCTACCTCTGAGCATTTTCATGAAAAGTGTTTACTAGGTAAAAGAAAGAGCATTGTCGGAAACCCTCAAGTATCAAATTGCGTAAAAATTGGTTGTACCATTCTCAAGTTAGATTTTTGATGTTAGACGTCTATTGTTTGTGATTATAGGAAAATGACTAGCTACTTCTGTTCTTCTTAATGAATCAGGTTTTCATAAACAAACAGTCGATATGTCTGAATGTGACCAGAATCATAGTATGGATTCGAGATACTTTCTCATCTGGATTGATCGAACAGCTTCTCTGTTGAGAGCAGAACTTGGTAATATAATTTCTAAGCTTTTACCATGAATTTTATCGGTGATATGTCTAGATCGGTATGTCAAAAGTGTCTTTATTATTGTTAATGCGACTTGACATAATCAACTTACTGAAGAAACCATTCCTACAAAGAGGGCATGGCGTAAAGAGCTTATCATCCAATGGCTGATAAAACACAATGTTTCACTTCCTGTTAAAGCGACTAAAGCCGAATTACTGGAGCTCGCTTTCAATAATCTGTCACCAAAGCGTTACGTGACCGATGAACTGCGCAAAAAGAATGATCTTGATATATTGCGGTTAGTCGAACTGTTTCAAAAGTATTTTTTACATTGATAAAACAATTTTTGTAGTTTGTCGGTCAAGCATTACATGCAGAATGCGATTGAGTTAGCATGGGCTGGTTTGAAGAACTATGTGCGTCATAAAAATGTCAACTTTAGTCTCAGTGATGTTCGACATTTGGTCTACCAGTGGATGATGTCTTTGAAGAGCACAACAGCCATGGGATATATCAATGAGACACGTCAGGTCAGAGACATATTCGAAAAATCTGATCGATTTATCGAAGAAATCGAAGAACAGTTGGGAGACGAAGAGGAAGAAGTCGATTCGTCGGCAGAAGAAATGGATGATTGACAATACACGTTGCTGCACATATTTCTTTTTCATAATCGGCAATAAAACAATGAAAGCTAAAATATTATGTTCCTAATTGTTGATATTTTGTAAAAATATTATGTATTTATTTCAAGTTAACAACATAGTAACATAAGAAAGCAATATTGTGCAATAGCTAATGATAATATTTCGAAAGAAAATGACTTGTTCCATAGCAAAATAGATATTACCAATCGACTCGCCATGATCAAAAACATCCTTAATAATAATTGAAAAATACTTTGCGCAAGATAAAATAGACAAAAAAAACTTGGTCAATTGTCATTTTTGTTTGATTCATAACTTTTAAATGGATTGAGATAAAAGTTTCGGGCTTTCATAGATTTATAGCTCGTCAGCTGGCGGTCCTAGTCCACTCCTCGAAGTTAAAGATATGTCCTATCTTCATAGCGCAACACTTAGAGTCCTGCGGGACAGTTCCGAATCCCGAAAAATTCCGTTTGTCTTGTCCCGTGGGATAAACGGGACTGGCCCGAAAATTTTTTGGGACGGGGCAAACGGGATCGGGACAATTTGAAAAAAATGATGTCCCGAAATTTTTAATTTACATTGCAGAACGCAGCGTAAACTTTTAACTTCATATTTTTAACGAATATATCAATATTTAAATAAGCAGTAAAAAAGTAAAACGCAGCAAAGAAAGACTGGAAGATATCTTGAAATCTGTCTTTTATCATTCTCTTCATTAGTTATTTCACCCTTATTGTAGTTTTGGTACATCATTTTAGTCAATTAGAATGCTATATACATCAGACATCGAAACCGAATTGATTGAAGATTTTTAAAAAACTCCGTCCAGTCGAATAAAGATGTCAACATTCGCTTCATTCTTTGACACATATAAATGGATAAAAAAGACTAATTATGTTAATACATTAATACGAAGAGCAATTGATAATGAAACAATTAAGTTATACATATGTGAAAGAAAAGAATAGCTGCTCATATAAGACGAATAACTTCTTTTAATTGTTATCAACAGCAATATCACGCGCGAACGTGTAATTAAATTATACATATATATATAATAGAGCAATAACATTGCTTATTAATGTAACTTTTCACGAGACTTAAATTCATATATATTCTCTTAACAATCTATTGGCGTAAAAATTTCAATAGTAAGAAAAGAAAAGAAAAGAAAAGAAAACTTGTAATAATATTCATACATTAAAGCAACATGTGTTTCATCCAAATAAATTGCAGACCGTTATTAATAAGTGACTTTTACCTATTTTTTGTTATAGATCTGTTTGAATTGTTCGTTTGGTAGAATAGTCTTTCACTGGAAAAATTTTGATTCTTTTATTACAATTCTTTCGACTACTTTGTGTTTGACCAGTTCTTAGCTAACGGGACAAACGGGATTCGGGAATACTGAGAAGGTTTCGGGACGGGACAAACGGGATTCGGGACACGAAAAAGTTTGTCCCGCAGGTCTCTACGCAACACTACTCTTTCAAGATGACTATGGATCGCTAATTATTTATGTAATAAATTTCAACAATTTTATATGAATCAATGCGTTGAATAAGCTTCTTTCGAACGGTGAAGCCCGCAGCTCTCTAGCTTGTTCCTATCAAAAGTTATTCAAAAAATACCCACCCGCCTGTTTTTTTTCGAATGAGCATTAGTATGGGCATGAAGAGACAAAACTAAGACAGGAGCGCACAACAATATGGTCGTATAAGTTTGAGAAACATACGAGATTATAAGAAAAACGCAGAAGAAAGAAAACTACGATGGAACGTATGTTCGAAGCACATAACTTAATTCACTGAAATTTGGTATAGGATAATAACCGTCATCTCAAGAAATTATTTCATTTTACTCTTTTCTAAAAATTACGGCGTTGAGAACCAAAAAGTTCGGAAGAAGTTTAAAATTGAGAGAAAAAAGGTTTACTCGTTGCTTAAGACTGAATTCTTGATGTAGAAAAAAGCCGGATAGAAATTATAGAATCGAAAGCTATATTTATACTAACTCCTCAACACTTGGCTTTGAACGTAGAGAATAAAAACATGGAAGAACTTCTAACCTGAGGAGTCGCAACGTCACCGCTTATTTAGATCTCATTTGATCATTGAGAAAAGAAAACGGATGAAGAAAATGTAACTATGATGAGTTAATAAGATGTTTATTAACCAAGCGTGAGTATAGAAGCAGAGAGAAACAACAAAGATGCAATAACAAGGAGAACAGAAAGAAGAACCAGAAGAAAGAGAACGAATGAACGAAAAAAGACAAGAAACATACATGTATCTATCTATCTATCTATATATATATATATATTTATGTATGTGTGGGAAAAAACCGTAACATAAGGAATAATCCAATGTATAACAGACATGGATAAATAGAAAAAAACCATAATGTCTATCCTACTATCGAATCACCAACAGAAAAATATACAAACGAAGAAGAGTATATGATTTATAGTTGAATACTCAAGTCGTAAAATCAAAAAGATAAAGTTTAGGAGAATATTAGAATCGAAAACATGATTTCATTCAGTGGAAAAAAAAATTCTTGTCGATTGATCTTAAAAAGAAAAAAGGCGCAACGTACATCAAAAAACGAAGGAGTGTATTTTGCTGCTTAATCAAGACTCATCTGGCGATTTAGAAAAGACAAACATCAAAAAGATATATTAAGCCTCGGAAAAAAATAATTCAGCTCATTTGTCTCAGCTCAACTAATAAATTAGAATGAAAGAGGAGAAACTAAGAAATGAATCGAAAATACTACTTTGTCTCATTTTGAATGGCTCAGTGTTGGAGTTAAAAATAATTTTCGAAAAGTTGATTGGTTATAACTAAACAGTTATAACTCGAATTGCAAGGTGAGCCAGTTATAACCGAAAAGTTATAACTGGATCGATTTTAACTTCAACACTGAATAATTCATCTAATGGTTCAAAAGAAAAGAAAACCGAACTAAGCTACAAAACGAATAGAATAGTGACACTCGTTGCGCAAGATCTTTTTCATAATTTTAACAAGAAAAAAGATAGAAACGGTTGTATGACTGCAGATCATATATATACAAAGCTCTCACATGCGTTTGATCGATCAGAAAAACAAAGAGATCGAAGAAATCGTAAGACTCCAGAAAACCGATTGATGCATTGTGCAGTACTCAACTGATGCTTTCCAAAGAAAGACGAATGAAGGATATTATGGCATTCGAAAGATAGTTTTCTTTACTCTATAGAATCTATTGACGATTAGTCAACGAGAAAAGAGACAAGAAAAGAAAAATTTAGAATGGACAGTCTTACTTATTAGGGAAGACTAATTTCATGATTTAGAAAACAAAAAATATAAAACAAATGAACGAATTAAAAATAGATAGCTTCACTTATAACACAACTCTTATTTAATCATTTTGAATAGAAAAAAAAAGAAAAAATATAAAGAAATTGAAGATGGATAGTTCTCTTTGTTTTGCAAGAGGAAATTGATGATAGCGAAAAGCAAAAGAAGATAAATTAAAGAATTAAAAAGGTCAGTTTATCTTATCCTTCAAAAGAAAGTTTATAATTTTGAAAAGAAAAAGGAAACCAAAAAGATCAAGCAATTAAAGAAGGATAGTTTCATCTATTACTTAACTCTAATCTGTTAGTTCTGAGAAGAAAAAAACGACAGAAGTAAAGAAACTGAGAATGAATAGTTCCTTGTTCTACGCAAGACCAAGTTGATAGTTTCGACAAGAAAAGGTCGAAAGGAATCAAGAAATTAGAAAAGGATAGATTCACCTATAACTCAAATTTCATCGGATAATTTCGAAAAGAAAAAACTAAAGACATTTTAAAAAAATTGGAAATGAATAGTTCTTATTTCTGAAGACAAAGTTGATAAGTGCGAAAAGAAGAAGAATACAGGAAATCAAGTAATTCAAAAAAGATAGTTTCTCTTCTTTCTCAGAAGTAAATCAATGATTTCGAAAAGAAAAATTGAAATAGATCAAGAATTGAAAAAGACGTTTTTGCCCATTACTGATTTAAGTCTCTTTCGATTATTTTGAAAAGAAAAAACGAAAAGAAAGAAATCAAAAAAAACATAATGGCATATACTGCTCCAAACATGGTCAATAATCTCAAAACGAGAACGGTCAGGTAAATTAAAGAATTTAAAAAGGATAATTTCAAGTATTACTGAACTCGTCTCAGATGATTTTGAAAAGAAAAAACAAAAGACAAAAACAAACTGAGAATTGATAATTTCGATTATTTCTCAAGATAAAGGTGATGGCTTTAAAAGAAGAAAAGAATGAAAGAAACGAGAAAATTGCAAAATGATAGTTTCAGGTACTCTTCAACTCTCATCTCACCATTCTGAAATTGAAAAAGGAAGGAAATGATGAAACTGAGTTTAAATACTTTCCCTTATTCGTCATGATGAAGCTGGTGATTTTTAATCGCAAAAGACGAATGAAATAAAGAAACTGATGATGAATAATTTTTGCTATTCTTCAAGACGAATTTGATATTTTCGAAAAAAAAAGACGAAATCAATGAAGGAGATAGCTTCTCATCGTACTGAAAAATAAATTGAAAACTTTGAAAAAGAAAAAAGACAAAGAAATCAAAGAGTTAAAGATGGATAGCTTCATCTATTGCTCAAGATGAAGTCGATGATTTTGAAAAGCAAAAGACAAAAAAATGAAAGAATTGGCAAAGAATAGTTTTACTTATGTCTCAAATTTGATGTAAATATTTTGAAAAGAAAAAAGACGAATGAAATAGTGAAGTAGCAAATTGATAATTCCTTTTATTCATGAAAGCTGTAATGATGATTTTGAATAGAATAAAATGGAGAAGAACTCTAGGATTAGAAATGTTATTGACTTTGATTACTCAGCATGTAATTAATAATGTCGAAGAGGGATAGATCAAAGAACTCAAGAATATGAAAAATATGGGTTCAGTCATTGGTCAGCATTCTGTTGTCCATGGTGAAAGTGAACACACGAAAAATTTGAAGAATTGAAAAAGAATGCTTTCAGTTACTGCTTAAAGACCATGAAAATTTTTGAAATAGAACATAGAATGGTTCGATTTGATTTTTTCAGAAAAGATATATGGATCATTTGAAAAGTGAAAGAAGGAAAACATGAGAAAATATAATGAGATAATTACTAATCATTTGTTTTATAATGTGAGACACGGTACTGAATGAGAGGTGAGCGAAATTACGATGATGAATGTTTGAAAGTGATGCTATTGTTAAAGAGGTTTCCTGTATGGCTAGGGAAAGAATTGATAATTCAGAATATGACGGAATTAAAAGTGATGAGATGATACCACATTGAGAAGGGCTTATTATGAACCGTTATCAAACTGAGGAAATGAATAGTTCTGAATGGATATGATATGTATTTGTTTCTGTTTTCATGGACGAAAATTAGATGCGGTCGAATATTTCTGCGATGAAGCTATTCTAACTGCTTTACAAATTATAGGATATGTCGGTCAGGTTTTTCTTCGCTCTGAAAAGTGGAAATGATCGCGAGCTCGTTTTATTCGATAGAACGCTTTGTTCGGTTAAGTGAATTAGTGAGTTTTAACTTTTGATTAATCCTGAGAGACAATGGCAATTATTGAATAATATGACCATATTAGAGAGCGAATAGAATCGAGTTTTTCTTGATCGAGTTCCATTCGATTCGATTCAATTCCAATCGCAATAGTTTCAACTAATCAAAAGTATACCATAAATCAATAATTGTTTCTCAAACGATCTGAACTGTCTTATTGAACTTGATACCTATATGAATTGATAATTATTCATACATTTCAAACTAAAATTTTTTTTATATTAGCACATCAGAATGAGTAGTTTTTAATGTTACTACCAATTTTGCAGCATTATTCACAATTTTTCATTACACTTTAGGAAAATTGGAGAAATTTAACGAAGAACGGAAAGAAAGAATTCTACCATATAGAAGTGACTCATCATCATAAACCAAAAATAATTTAATTGTTATGAAGAGAAAAAGAAGATACTATACATGGAAATTACATCAAGCATATACAACAATTAATAAAAATTGGTTTTATGTTTGCGATAGTTCACTCATTCATTTTCATCTCAAATTAGACTGTGTTCAGCTATCTGTTAGAAAATTAGTTCGAATTTTGTTCGGTTCGTTTCCGCTCTGTGCATTATAGTAAGATGAGGCCCATGTTGGAATTTTTCAAAAGTGAATGTTCTCCATTTTTATGTAAGAAAAATGTGTGTTGCTTCATGATTTTATGTGCTTTCTTAACTTTTATTTGAAACATGAAAAAATTAGAGAGAATAGACAAAAAGTGTTTTGTATGTATAAGAATCTTTAATAAATCTATAGATTTTATATATTCGAAGAAAAATTGATGGATAAGTTCTGCATGAAAATGAATGAAGAATGTGTTAAGCATGACGTTTTCGTTTTTTTGTCGAGAAGTTGAAGCTGATTTTAGATTGTTTAGTGAAGATTCATTTTCTCTGATTTCACGATCACTTTTGAGATCAGGTAGTATGAATGATGTCGACTTTTCTTGTGCTATTTTTGATATTCTTTGTAAATGTTTCTTAACATTCACTTTCCAATTC
The DNA here is from genome assembly GCA_022393335.1 of Macrotrachela quadricornifera. NCBI lineage: Eukaryota > Metazoa > Rotifera > Eurotatoria > Philodinida > Philodinidae > Macrotrachela > Macrotrachela quadricornifera. Next base: position 19,106 of record JAJEKB010021759.1, on the reverse strand, counting down.
TGAGAATTGATCACAAGAGATGATCTATCTTCGATGATTCTCGCGGAGCTATGAAGAGAAATCTGAATCTTTCTATGCTAAACCAAGCATAATAAATACATCCCTTTAGGGTGCTGAACTCATATGTCCCAAATACTAAACCCTGGTATGACAGCCGTAGAATAGTAAATATATTATCAGAAAACACTAAACCATTAGATGATAACCGAAGAATAGTACATCCATTATCCAAGAATACTATACCATTCTGGGACTACCGAACAACAATAAGTCCACGATCGAAGAGTACTATACCTTTCAATTTCAAATACAATATAACGGACTTTGTAATTGAAAGATGTTAAATCTTTCCAATTTATCGAAGGATAATGAACCCTTTACTGGTTGACTATTCAAATCTTTTAGTTCAGAAGTAGAATACCCCACTCCCCTCTGCAATAGCAAGCCCTCCCGTATTAGAAGGCCCACCTCTTCAGAAAACCCATGTCTGAGTGAAATTTCGTCGGTTCTGCTGTTGGATCATGCAGCGAATCATAATTAATTAATTATTAGAAATTTTTATTTCACGGATGGCCTCCCAAAAACTAGTTTTGGGCAAAACGTAATACAAAGCCCAGGGCCTTCTATTTCGGGGGAGAGGGGAGGACCGATTTATTCTATCTTTGCTGGAAGAATAAAAAACTCTTTCTGTAGCATGATAGAATGATAAACTGTTTTCACGTTAGCATGGAACAATATACCCTTAATTGTACAATAATAAACCGTTCTGAGGGTAATGTAGAATAACCAAGGGGGAAACGACCTCCTCCCATACTCCCGTGTACTCTCGGAGTACATGGAAGTACATAGGAGTACACGAGAATACATAGGAGTTCACGGGAGTACATGGGAGTACACGGGAGTACACGGGAGTACATGAGAGTACACGGGAGTGCATGAGAATCCAAGAGATATAATTTTTATATACGGGACTGTGTTATAAGTAGTTTCGCCATCTACTTTAAATATTGGTATTTTCTTTTGAACAGGGATACCCATCAGTTCTCAAGCTCAATCCTATGGGATACCAACAGATCCTCAAGTGTTATTATATGAGGGTACTCATGGGTCCCAAGCGGTATCCAATGAAGGTACCCATGGGTCCCCAAGAGCTATTATAAGGCGATATCCATAGGTCCTCAAGAGCTATTATATAGCGGTACTCATAAGTCTTCAAGAGCTATTTTATGCGGACATTCATAGGCTCTCAAGCACTATCATATGGCGATATGCTTAGATCCTCAAGTACTATCTATGCTGACAGGCACACTGCTCTTACATTATAACTCTCTTACGTGATATCATTCTTACATAATATCCTTTATATGGGGGAACCCCACTATTATATTGCGTGTGCATCTTCTTATCCTTCACATTTATCATATCATTGTTCTCTCCTTCCTCTTTTCTTTTTGTTCTACTATATAAGGCAATGCTCTATGTGAAATCGAAATAATGAAGTAGTGAAGTGAATATCATCATATACCGATTGTAGCGGTAATGCTACTCCACCAGTTTGCCATCATGATCATAATAAAATAAATGCTACAGCAATAACGACATAGTTCCATCCTTTTAAAAGTCGTTGTACTATCCAATGGGTATAACCATAGGTCCTTAAGTGCTATTGTGTGGGAGTATCCATAGGTCCGCTGACCTATCTGCGGGAGGGAGTAGAGTACCGCTGAGTGTCAAAGAGATATCTAGCCATAATCGTTACAAATTTTAAAGCAGCTTAGCTGTAACGATAAACTATCGTAAGATCCTCAGTCTTACGTCATACAGTAACTACAAATCAATATGATACTAGATAATGGGTTCCTCGATAACGTCAGAGACGTGCGTTGAAGTTTTCCTTTAGGCACTAAGAGTGGCATATTTTTTTTCCATCGATGTGATTAATACATGTAATGCAAAGTTATTAATTAACAGTTAGGATCATACGAATAGCATTGCGTTTGCAAATTACCATAAACTTTGAATTACTCTTGACCCAAAGATCGGGTTGGTATTAGGTGTGTGACAAGTCCGGGATCATATGAACATGGGCTGATTTGCCAGTTACAGCTGAATGCACTCAACACAACTCTAATACACGCAGTAAGAGATACCGATATAACAGCGAGCTTCACGTCTTTTTCATATTGCTACAGAATAACCTTCACGTAGTTAAGGGACCTGATAAAACAGTCTCTGTGGCAAATGCGTACTCCATTGCATAGGCCTTTACGACCTATAGATAGCCCCATTGAATAGTCTTGAAAACCTATGGGTATTGTCATATAGTATCCCTTGAGTACCCATAGACATACTCATATAGTAGCTTTTGAGGACCCATGGGAATCCGCATTGGATAGGTTTTAAGAACATATGGGTAACGCCATACTCAGAAAAAAAGGAGTTTTGCAGAACCCCTCAAAAAGGTTCTGTAGATTTGTAAAAGACTCCAAATGTGTCAAAAGTCTCAAAAAAAGGATAAAAAATTCTACAGAACCTTTTTGAGGGGTTCTGCAAAATTCTTTTTTTTCTGAATACAATACCTCTTCAGGACCTATGGATACATCCATATAGTAGCTCCTGAGTCCTATGGGTACTCGCATTGGTGGCCCTTAAGAACTTATGGATATCGCCATATAATACCTCTTCAAGACCCATGGATACATCCGTATAGTGGGTCTTGAGTCCTATGGGTACCTGCGCTGTATAGCCCTTTAGGGCCTATGGGTCTCTACATCTAGTAGCTGTTGAGAACCTATGAGGAGCCTCATTGGCTAATATCTATTGTATACTTTATTAAAGTGCTTGCTAAGTCTAAGTAACACCCTTGCTCCTCTGTACTCTCGGTTACTCCCATGTACTTCCGTGCACTGTAAAAAAAAAAGGGTAGAAGAATAAACCCTTCAAAAGGGTTGATTAGCCTCATAAATCTTTTCATAAACCCTTTTTGGCTGATAAATCCTTTCATACACCCTTTTAGTCCATAAACCCTGGAAAGGGTTTGCTATACGTTGCACTTTCATAAACCCTTTAAGGTATATGAGCAATCATATACCTTTAAAAGGTTTATTACCTTCATAAACCCTTTGGAGATGGCTTTTTATTCTACGGTTTTTCTAAAGGGTACATTAATAAACCCTTCTCCAAAGGGTTTATGAAGGTAATAAACCTTTTAAAGGTATATGATTGCTCATATACCTTAAAGGGTTTATGAAAGTGCAACGTATAGCAAACCCTTTCCAGGGTTTATGGACTAAAAGGGTGTATGAAAGGATTTATCAGCCAAAAAGGGTTTATGAAAAGGTTTATGAGGCTAATAAACCCTTTTGAAGGGTTTATTCTTCTACCCTTTTTTTTACAGTGTGTACTCCCATTATACTCGGAGTACGGCAATACGTCGTTTCTCCCTTGAGTACAATTTTACCATACACTTATCAATGATCAAAACTCTGATATTAATGGATACTTCACCAACTGTCTAATTTTTTCATTGATAAAAAGCACTAACCAATATAGAATCACAATAAAAGAAACATTGACACATAAGTAAATATCATCTTTTTCTATTGCGAATATTATATTAAATTGCGTTTTTTTTTTATCTTACTACATTCCTTGTACAGAATGAAAACAGCAATCCTACACATCAGGAAGACAAAATGATTTTTTTTTCCTTTAGTTGAAACAATGCCATGATTAGACGCGTATTATCAACTATTTCTTTGTAATTGCATTCTGTCACGGATCTTCAAAATAATATTTGGTAAGCGACTATCTCCATCCTTCGCAATTTCTATATAAACATAATAACTAAGCCAACACAAATAGTTTCACATCCCTTTTCATATCTCTTTCTATTCACAATATATATATATATATATACCAACAGCAACACCATCTTAATATTCATATTCTTTTACTCCTTACTATACATACAGCCAAAACTGATGCAATATAACCACAATTCACAGATTGTACTTCAACAAGGTAAGACAAATCTTTTTTATTAATTCTTTAAGCCGTTTGATCAGATTGTCTAGTAGAAATCGAAATCGGTCATAGCAGCTGTACTCATCCTTACCCCCATCCCGCATTATTATTATACATGCGAGATTCATTGATTATTTTGAACGATCTAAAGGGCTGCAACAGGACTAATTCCACTCGCAATTACTTTTGAGTAGTTTTTGTAACAGTGCCGCAAATGGAAAATCAAATTACTCAAGGGAGCCGATTTCGCTTCTTAACGCCATCCGTCCTTTATTTTTTCATAAGACCTGTGTGAGATCTTAAGCACAAAAATAGTCAATATCGTTTTTCAAGAAACAAGCCAAAAAAATATGATCAGGAATCGTCCCTGATTCGAACATGATAGAAATAAATGAATTCTAAGGGATGCGCGAAGTATCCTTGCTAGCCCTCCTCTTTTACCTGAAGAATAAGTTCATTGCAATTTATCTTTTTCCATTAACCATAATACACATCAGTAAATTTTAAATTCAAAACAAAGATTGCAAATTCTTTTAAACTCAAAACATTTTGTAATGTATATTTATTTCTGTATGAGTCTAAATTTTATCCGACACATAAATATAATCTACTCATATATACATTGTTTTTATTCATTGACTTCCTTCGTATTAATGATTACCTTGTAAACTTTTATATTTCAGTCATTTTATTTAAAAGAATCATCGTTCACGTCTCAACAGCAGACTTTGAGCCTATTACTGTGTAGAGAAAAAATGTTTAAAGCAGGTAGGATGGTAGTCAAAGTAGAGTGGAGGGAGAAATAAGTTGTGATATATGAATCTACAGTGTGTATTTTTGAGGGTCGTTAATTGGTATTAGTTTTTACGAGGTTTTGTGGTAAGTATAAGAGGCAGAGGGGCAGAACCTACTGGTAGGTTGCAGCGTCGCTGCAGGGAAAAATGGTTTTCTAGGGAACATTTTACAAAAGCGGAGCAAGAAAACGAAATTTTAAGCCTTATGCATTTGAACATAGTTTCCAGGAGAAATATATTTCTTCTTCTTCACCGGGTTTTTTATTGGTTGAAGTTGTCGCTGCTGTTTGTCATTGTCTGTTGACCGATAAACTGAACAACTGCTTTCACCTGCAGTTTTACCCGCTTGAAATAAACTGCTAGCGCCATCCGCACTTCCGCAGTTGCAATGCATGATATTGGGTACCAACAGTATTCTGCTATGTTGTAACTCCGTTTCGCTCATCATTTGATTACTTCTTTTGATATCGTCTACAGGCACATTGAATAAGTTTGCGATACGTTGTATTGTGTCACCCTTGAAGGGGACATAGTTAGCGGTAACCTTTTTGCTACAAAAAACATACAATTTATATATATTCTGTACAAATCATCCATAATCATCACCCAAGAGCAAAACTAACAATCACATGGAAAGAGGGGCTTGGCAAACAACATTTTTAAAAAAATGCGATATCTTATAGCATCTTTCCATAGGATGATCATGTGTTTATAACTAGACATTAATGTGGACTTTGGTGAATGAAGAATAATGTTTGTAGTTTCTTACCAATGACAAACATGGTCGCGGGTGATCGCACTGCTATAAAAAAACGGATTTTGGTTAGAACATTTTTCCGATGGGCATGGATCTAAACAAGGAATGAAATAAGTCAAGAATAAATTATAATCGCTTTTGTATTAGTTCAACAAATAGTTAGTCAATCCCAAAAATGAAAAAAATTTAAACAAAATTTACCAGGCTGCAATGCAACAAATTGATCGACGAGTATCGCGATAAAGAAAAGAGTTAAATAAACCGTCTTTCCTCGTTTCATGTTTTTTATGAATAAACTACAGTGATAGAAAATAGCACGGCATTATATACATCTCAAGTCGCACTAATGGCAGCAATATTTTTGTTGTCATTGTCTAATGTGATATTAATAATATTCAAGCCCATTCCATATTCGGAAAAGAAAATATGATGCCGTTTTTCTTTCGTCAACCGGTACATCTCATTTTCTGCCTTCAGTGTCTAGTCTAGGGAAAATGTTGATTAATGAGATAAAATGAGAAGGATATTTTTGTTTACATTCGAATATATCATCTGATATCTTCTCTAGCTAGCAATAAGTGCTGATTTGTAAGACAAAACGAGTAGAATACTTATCTCGACTACATCAAAAAAGGAAACAACAGTTGATTAATGTTATACGGAAGAATTAACCGTTTCTTCTTAAAAATACATTCTCTTGAGAAGAAAAAAGAGAAGCCTTTTTGTTGTGTATAACTTATTGGCTAATGTATCCTTTTGGATTAACTGACACTACAACGTTTTTTTTGTACCTTTTGATCAATTTCTGGTTTTTAAGTGGAAAGTAGCTGAATTGGTAATAAATAGTTTTTGATAACTATCATATACCTAGAAGATAAACAATAATTATAAATCATTTAATAAATTATAAAATTTAGAAAATACTTGGCCCTATTCTCAAAGTAATGGTACCTTTTCTAACCATCACTTAACATAAATATCCATTGTAAATCCATTAATAAAAGCTTTAAGATTGAATGTAACATGTACACTCTAAAAAAAGAAGGATTTTTATCGAACCAAAAAAGGTTTTTCCCCTCGATACACGGAAAGAACCTTTATTGGTTTCGGAGCTAGATGGTTTCGAGCCGAACCGTAACTGAAAACAGCAAGAATAAAGGTTCGGTAGCAAGGGTTTCGTTCGAAACCTTTCAAATCATCGTATAAAATGGTTCGGTGCAAAAGGTTCGGTAGAGATCCCGCTGAACTCGTTTAAACGGAGGTTTCGCATTGAACCTTAGCTACCAAACCATTCAAATCTATCTACAAAAAGGTTTGGTAGAAAACCTTTATTGCCAAACCTTTTTAGTACGGTACCTAGAATGTCCTATGCTGATCCAAAGCTGCGGAACCATCGATATAGGCATTTTGCTTTTGGTTCGGTAAAAATCCGTTTTCTAATAGACATATTAAAGGTTCCGAAAAAATGCTTTCATACTGATCCTCACTTCATTGTTGGAAACGGAGATTCGGCAGAGATCCTTTTTTTACAGTGATCTCCACGTTGCATTCGTAAGTTGATCTCATTTTGCTTTTCATACCTAAATTAGATCAACTTACGGATGCAACAGGGAAATTAAACTGTTTGAATACCTCTTGAGGTTCCTTCAACAGTTAAAAATAACATTTAATCGCCAAGTAGCTTTTTGAATTAGTCTAGAACAAGAAGCAAATGAATTAATTATATATAATAGAATAAACTTACCCATATAGTTCATATGTGTGTTGACCTAAAACGAGAAAACAAATATGATAATTTTCTATAGTGAAACTGACTGATGATTTTGATACAAAGATGGATTTCAAATTAAACTCAAGTTATTCTGTATTAGTTGATAAATGCACCCACGAATTCCATGTGGAGGTCACTCTACAAGAGAAAAGAAAGTCATTTATTGAAAACAGCAAACTTACCCATTAATTTTCAAGGTTTTCGAAGATATTGGGTTCGGCAGTGTTACCACTGAACCTGTAATTATAAAAAATCAATTAATTAATTAATTAGGATGCTAATTTATCAAAAATGTCCTTAGTTAATGATACTCAGGATGTCTTCCACAATATCACACGATACTTACACAATCACCTAATCTTAAAACATCTATTATATAACGATAGCTTTTCATGAACTCACTCGTATATATATATAGCTTGTGCTGCGAAACAAAACGGTGAATGAGTAGTGGACGAAAAGGTTCCGTAAGTTTTCAACAGATCCTTGAGGGTACTTCAAACGTCTTCTACATGACAATAATTTTCCATGAACTCACTCGCATATATATAGCTTGTGCTATAAAACAAAACGGTGAATGAGTAGTGAACAAAAAGGTTCCGTAAGTTTTTAACGCATATTTAAGTGTACTATAGGTAACTTTTTGAGGGCTATTCTAGCGTACCATTAGTAACTTTTTGAGGGCTATCTCAACGTGTCATTAGTAACTTTTTAAGGACAATCTTAGGGTACTATGGGTAACTTTTTAATGACAATCTTAGGGTACTATGGGTAACTTTTTGGGGGCTATCTCAGCATGCTATTAGTAACATTTTAAGAGCTATCTTGAGGTACTATAAGTAAATTTCTGTGGGCTATGTTACGGCACTATAAGTCACTTTTTGAGGGCTATCACAGCGTACCATTGGTAACTTTCTGAAGGCTATCTCGGACTACTGTTAGTAACTTTTCGACGACTATCTTGAGTACTATTAGTAATTTTTTAATGGCTATCTCAGGAGTAATACGTGCAACTTTTTGAAATCTATCAGACAGTACGTCTCGTAACTAGTTAAGACGGTTTCGTTGCGGAATCGATAACTTTTAAAGTCTGTATGTAAGTGCTATCTCTAGCTTCCTATGAGTTAACTAAGCATTGTTCATATAAGACTTATTTGAGTTAGCAGACTTTAAAAAAAATTGGTGTTTTATTGAATTTTAAAGATTTGGTACTGTTTTATGAGACAATTTTAAGTGTTGTGCCATGAAAATTGTTTGGGAGGTTTCATACAGGACCTTTCTAAGTGCTAAAAACTGAAGAGTTTTGAAGTTTTACTATGTAACTGTTCAGAAGTTCCATGCACCGTGTACTGAAATTTTGGTAATTTTGCATCCTTTTCTCAAAACCGTTGACAGTTTCGTAAAACAACTAAACGCACCGTATATCTTACACGAATCAATCGAAAGTATCGTAAAATATTATAAGGTTCAACATAAATTAATCGAAATTGTTCATAGTTTCGTAAATAATATAATGGTTCGGTACATCTTTTTCGAAGTCATGAAAAACTCTACAAGTGTTGTAAAGGTTCCGCCCATATTCTACGAAACCTTTATCGACTACACGAAACCATAATAGTTTAGCATAAACTGTGCGGTACCCTTCAGAAATACACGAAACTACTCATAGTTTGGTATAGATTCTACTGAACCTTGATTGAATATACGAAACCACTAATCTTTTAACGTAAATTTTGCTGAGCCTTCATCAACTATGCAAAACTATTTTTAGTTTGGTATAAATTCTGCCGTTCCTTGACCGACTAGAAGAAATCATGATAGTTTGGCATAAGCTGTGCGGTACCATTCAGAAATAATCCCCCTCTCCCCGTAATAAAAGACCCCCCCCCCCCCCCCCCAAAAACCCCCCCCCCCCCCCCCCATATTAGAAGACCCCTTTGGCCAAACGGTTTAAAAGGCGTATTACAAGATCCCCATCAATTAATTATTAAATTCGCAAAATTAATACTTTAATTAGTGTATTTTCGGCAAAATACGCATAATTTTCGAAGTTTTGCACCGAAAATCTTAAGAGACTAAGGTCATTATTATTTCTACGCTTTCAAAAGTCGAAAAAACTCCTCTCAAATCCTCAAAATCGACGAAGTTTTCTGAAAAACCTTTTTAATTAAAAATTATTAAAAAAAAATAGGACATTATAGAAGACCCCTCTAGAAACATTTTACGCCTGGACATTATAGAAGACCCGGGGTCTTCTATTGCGGGGGGGGGGGGGTTACACGAAACTACTCATAGTTTGGCATAGATTCTGCTGAACCCTTATCAACTATACAGAACCATTGATAGTTTGGCATAAATTCTGCCAACCTTTGGGTCATCAAACGAAACTATTGATAGTTTGGTATATACTCTGCCAAACCTTGAATGACTGTATGAAATCATCAATAGTTTGGTAGATATTCTGCGAAACCTGGAGTTACTGTACGAAACCACTGCTAGTTTGGTACGTATTCTGCCAAACCTTGAGCTACTGCACGAAAACATCGATCGTTTAGCACAAATTTTGCGAAACCTTGAGCCACTGTACGAAACCATCGGTAGTTTGATATACACTTTGCCAAACCTTGCGTTGCTGCGCGAAACCATAGATAGTTTGGTAGATATTCTGCCAAACCTTGAACTACTGTACGAAACCATTGACAGTTTTGAGAAACTGTACGGTACCATTCAAAAATATACGGAACTACTCATGGTTTGGCACAGTTTATGTCAAACCTTTAATCACTACACGAAACCACAGGTAGTTTGGCATAAATTCTACGAAGCCTTGTGTTACTGCACGAATCCATCGATAGTTTGGTACATATTCCGTCGAACCTTGAGTGGCTACACGAAACCATTGATGGTTTCACAAAAACTTTACGATGCCATTCAGAGATATAGGAAACTACTTATCGTTTGGCATAAACTACGCCGAACCTTTAACTACTATGCGGAACCATTGATGGTTTCATATAAATTTTGCCAAACTTTGTGCGACTATACGAAACTCATAGAAGTTTCGCAATAATTTTTCCAAACCTCAAGAAACTACGAAACTAACGGCCGTTTTGCAAAAGCTATACCGAACCATTTTCAAGTACACGAAACTAAATATCGTTCCGTGTGACCAAGACGAAACCTTCGTGTGAAGTACCGCATTTTAGAAGGTTTTGTGTTACAAGTACGAAACCATTTCTTAATGGAAAGCACTATAGGTCGTTCGGTAAAAAGTATACAGAACCAATGCCACACATCACGAAGCTAAATAATGTTTGGTATTACGCGTGCGAATCCTGTGTTGTTCTACTGAACTGTGAATGCTTCTGTATAATTTGTGCTATACCTTAATGGGTTTAGATGAAACTATGATTCGTTTCGTGTAGATAAACGAAACCTTCATATGAACAATCGAAGGATAGAAGGTTTCGCATAACAAATACTGAACCCTCAGAAACGTAAATAGACTGTCATCGGCTTAGTAGACGATATACTGAACCATCACAAGTTTAGTAATAAACTTGCTAAACCTTCAATGAAGTTTCGAAGCTTTTAAAGATTCGCGGAAGTTATACGAAACTGGAGGACGATCAGTATCAAATCTACTGAACCTTCAATAAGTATCCGAACTCCTCGGAGTTTCGGATGAATCTTACCGAGCTTCCCAGGATTCGAGTACTTCGCACTAAACTTTCAATGTTTATACTAAACCATGCTTGGTTTGGTAGAACGTATTCTGAACTTTTTGAAAACTTACGAACTCTCAATGGTATCGTACAAAATAGCCTGAACTATCAGAAGACCTACGAAACTAGGAATAGTTTGGTAGAAAATACACTAAACTCACTGTGAGACTACGAAACTGCCGATGGTTCTGTGGACATGGCACAGAACTATGAATAGTTTCGCGTACCATATAGAAAACCTTTAGATGGTTTTTTTGCCGACTGCGAGACCTTCTTGACCCTACTGAACCTAAAATAGTTTAGTGGTGTTAGCGATGACGAGTGTCCTCGCTACTGTTTCTCTTTCTCCCTTGCTATGCATCACTTTTAAAGACATTCTTTCTCCTTTCCATTCACATAGTGTTTTGCGCTTCTTTGTTCGTGCTTTGCTTTTGAGAAAGAATATTATCTTTGATATCATTCTTTGTCTGTTTCTCTTTCTTATATGTGTGTGCAGTCCGCTTTCATATTCATTCGTTATTAATATACGCTTTGATATACATTCATCCATGAGTGTACTCTCTCTTTCCCACTGGCAGACGATGCTTAACTAGAGAGAGAGCTCACAAGTAGATCAAGCACGAAACCTTTTTCAATTTTCCGAACTTAAAAACGTTCGGTGGAAGCATAGAAAACCTTCTGAGTTCGGTAAAATACCAATTTTTTTTAGAGTGTGGGAGCTCTTCCATCATTTCATAATCCTCCGAGAATTCGATATCCGATTCGGATTCTATTTCGTCCCAGATTGGTGAATTCACATCGTCATTATCATCGCCATCATCCGTAATATCATCGGAGCTTGCAGATTCGAATTGCATTCTGGAGAAGCCATCATCCAAACTGCTTATATCATTTTGCGAGTCGTCACTTTCCTCTGTATCCGTTTCTTCGAATAGCATGTAAATTGCAAATTTTAAGACTGTGTCTTTAGCTTTTTTTTAGTATCTCGATTATAGTGATGTATGTATTTATATAGGCATGCATGGACAAGTCGAAAAAATCCAATGTATTACAGAAGAACAGAGGAGAGGAAAAAACTAGAGGGTGAGGGTGTGAGGGTGGAGTTTAGATTTATAAATGGTAGATGATTATTCTTATTCAGATATAATCAAACTTTTTTCGATTTAACTACTCTCGAGATGAAAAAGAAAAGAAAGTTTTTTTTGTGGTTTTGTGTAGTTTATTGACTAGTTTCTGTGGGATTGCAACCCCTCTTCTTCAGAACTTTACAAATATACAAAAAAACTTTATAAAAAAACTTATTTACAAAAGATAGTATTCTAGGGTCGAAAGGACCTACTGGAAATAAGGTTAGTATTAGATGGCTGAAAGAGCCCCTCTATTTAACATCGTAAAACTTAAAAAACAGTAATGTTGATTGTGTTTATTGATCACTACCTTGGCTGTTGGTTGTTGTTGTTGATGAAACGAAATGCTATCGACGAAACCAAAAACTTGTTTTGTTATGCACCAAGGTAAGTGTTAAAAAGAACTCCTCACTGATGGAATATAGAGTGTTCTTTTAGAGTGCAACCAATGCGAGTGATTTGTAAAAGAACTCTTAGTTTTCTAAGAATAAAAAATGTTCAGATACATTAGTTAATTGGTTCACTAATCTTTAATTTTTAATTTTTAATAGAGATTTGTCAGGTTTATTTTTTACAAGATAATCTTGGAGATTATCCAATCTTCTAGAACCGACAATTGGTTTCATTTGACAAATGGCTGTGTCTGAAAAACAATCGTCCCAGAGTTTATGAAAACGGGTCGGAAAATTATGCATCCCTCTGAAAAAGGAAAAATGACACATAATATTAACCTTGAAATCAATTGCAGCCTTCTTTGTTCTACTATCTGCGGTATCAAGAAGGATTTTTCTTATGTTAGAGAAATTCTTCTGTGTTAGTACCTAGCATTGAAATGTCTGTAGGACCCTTTCAAATTGTTTAAGGATAAAGTCTAATGGATATTTATTCAATCGTAACGACATACAGATATGAGCTTCTTCACGTTTATATGCACCATAACTTGAACAATACCTTATAGCTCTTACAAGAGCTGCAAATGGAATGTTCATTTTTGTATGTCGTACGTGTGTACTCGTGAAAGGGAGAAAATATGGTTCATGTGATGGTTTATGATAAACCTCTGTTGCCAATTTACCTCCTCTATTCTCAAGTTTAACATCAAGATACTCTGCGGTCTGTCCTATGGTTTCTGAAAACTCAATATTTCTATCAAGTTTATTCCAGAAATTTACGAGACCTTTCAGAGTGTCTTCATGTACATTTGACATGACGACCAAATCATCAATGTATCTATAATACAATGAACATGTTCTATTAGCCCATTTTGCAATTGGCTGCTCTACAAAGTAGATGTATGTATTAGCAATTGTCAGGGTCAATGGAGAGCCCATAGCTCCTCCTCGTATCTGTTTATAATACGACCCATCCAAATAGAAATAATTATTTGTCATAACAAATCTGGTAAGAGCCAATATGATCTCTTTTTTAACACCATCGATTTGTTTTAGATTAGATGATTTCATTAGTCTTTTTATGGCTGTTACTCCTCCTTCTTGAGAAATCATTGTGTATAGATCAGTAACATCCATTGTTATAAAAGATGTGGCTGGTGTAAGATATTGAGCCGATCATCTTTCAACTTGTTTTATTAAATGTACACCATTCAATATAGTTATATTAACTTATAGAGTGCTTTTAGACACAAGATGGAATGAAATCCACTCTCTCTCTCCCGATATATAAGACCAGTTTAATCAATAAATTTGAAAGACATATTATAAGATCCTCCTCATTCGTTAATGAGCTTGAAAAGTTAGTATATTTACATGAAAATACGGTCAGTTTTCAGAGTTTTGTACTGAAATTCTTGTAAGACTGAGTTCAATATTAACTCTATCAAATCTAACAGATTTCATAATAGCTATATTCATATTCTATATCAATCTAATCAAGGTTGATTAAAGTATCCTATTTTGTAGAGTTTAGAAAGTTGAATTTTCCGACTCTATATGATGACATGATCTAAACTAATGTATCTATTTTGGTTGTTTAGTATCTTTTTAAATAGTGCAATCAAGACAAAGTATGGAAAGTCTAGTGATAGAGCTCTGCACAGGTTCCAATTTTTGAGTTTGCATTTGATCCGAAATTCTCCAATTGACTTAAATACGATTCGATGAAAGTGGAATCAAATCTAAAAAATCAGATTTGTTTATCTTTATTATATTCGCTATTTTATTCAAAGATGACTATTTGAGAGAAGTTGAAGGGGAGGAGGAATGCATTTCGTCACGCTTTTTTATATCTGACTTTCGTAACCAACCTTTTTTTGTGGTTTCAAAGTGGAAATTGAGTTTACAAATATTTTCTGTATTTTATGCTTCTGTGCTGATTATTTACTGAACAGTATCGATACTCACCAAAACAATTCAATGTGACATTGTCTGGACCAGATACAAAGATCGAGAAGCGTCCTCTTCTCCTTTCTGCTGCATAAGCTGAAGTTGTCACAATCAATATATATGTAGTGCTCGCTTGAAGATAAGTAGTGAATTTAAACTGACCACGATCACCGCTATTCGCATCCTTTGTGATTAAATTTTCAAAAGGACGAAACGGATCAAAATTGTCTTTGTAGAGGTAGCCGTCCATATCGACTAAGCCAATGGTGCAAAGAGTATAAGAGCCATTCGAAACCACATTCACTTGTATTGCTTCGTAGTAATAGCTGAGCACTTCGCAGGTGGGAAAAACATACGTTTGACTATTCTCATTTAGCACTGATGAGTACAAACAAGTAACGTTCATCGAAGTTCGATTCACTTGTCCCTAGACTGTCGCAATTTACATGCGGATGTGACTGTATTTAGATATGAAAAATAGTTCATTAATATTTGCTTATAGATAAAAAAAAATACATGTCACGATGATTGTTGTATCGAATTATTTCATCTATAATACAATAGATCATTTTTTTTGCATAAAAAAATGGTTGACAGTATGATATATTTTCGTTCATTAAAAGAGTATGACATATACAGTTTTGCTAGTTATTGCACAGGCTATATATCAAATGTTGTAATCGTTCTACTATTTTTCAATACGTGGTCCTTTTTTATTATTTAAGTTAACTATATATTATTATTGGGTGAAATGGATAGTATTTTGTTATATCTTTAGTACAAGGTATTTGATCACTTCATGTTTGTCCACGAGACACGCTTGTAAATTTTCTTATACCGACTTTGTACTAAAGATCTTAGTTGGCAATATAATTTAAAACGAAAACTTTAAAATCAAAAACGACTGTCAACGAAACTAACTAATCCGTACGTTAAATACAAAATATTATTATTAATAGAGCATCTTTTGTGTTTGAATATATTTTCGTAATGTTTTTTTATAAAAAGATTTTCTCAAAAGATAAACTATTATATTACATATTGTCAGATAGAAAATCGTTTTAGATATTTTTAATTTTTATTAATTTACAGAATTATAATTCATTTTTTTGTTGTACACAAATAAAACAAAAGATTTTTGAAATGTTGTTCTAAAAATAAAATTTTGTTTGGATCATAGTGGTTTATGATTGAACAATGTAAGACTTGACAAATGGACAAAATTTCGAAACCAATATCATCACGTCGATGATCATACCAATGTACACAGATTTCAGATAAAGCTTTGTGCAAATTATCGCATTCATTGATGATGGTAATTAACCATCCACCTATCATCGCATTATCTAATGTACGAATGATAATATTATGAAGATCATCGTACTCTTTGCACCTTTGTGTGCAATATAATTCAGATGTGTTGTTCTTGGACTTTGCAAACCAAGCACATAGTTTGGGTAGTTTCATTTTAACAATAAATGCCACGCAGAAATATTTTATTTTACGATATTAAAGCGAAAAAAATCAGTAGATAACTAATTACGCGCGTTGTATATAATGAAGAACAAACGGTTAAAGATTGTATTAAAACAAGATTTATTATATATTAGAAGCTCGACAATGGATATCTTTTCTATTTTATTCTGACATATATGTCGAACATGGTGCAAAAAACACATACGAAATGGCTTCAAAGTAAATAATCAAAATAATAAATATCAAAATGTCCACTAGATATGTATTATAATTAATGTTGTAATACAGCAAAAATTGTGATAGATGAAAAATAGTTGATGCAAAACTATATAATGAAAGGAATAATTTATTCAGAAAATGCAAGAAGTCAGTATGAATAAAATATGTATTTTTTTCTAATATTTCTGAAGATGTTGTAATATTTTCTATGACTCGACACTATTTTAGGTTCAGTACTTTCAAAATAAAAGAATCTAATTAATATTTTATTTATTTTATACATAAATGTTATTATTGAACTATACTAGTATTCATTAAACTTTATTATTAAAATAAAATCGACATGTAACCTAAAAACATTGGGTAATGAATGTATTAACAAATTTTTTTTGTAATTGAAAAAAGTCATTATTAGATCCGAATTGTAGATCTGATATTGAATAATAACTTGGTTCATTGATTTTTGATTGACTTATTGGCAAAGATAAAAAACTTTCCATTTGAAAATCATGTGGATATAAAAATTTAAAATTTCTTTTACAGTATTTTGCAATACGAAGTGCCGTACGGCCAAGTGTGGATAAGTTGTTTGTTAAATTAAAACAAATAAACGTGCCTGTATTTAATGCACGAATAAATGACCACGTACAAAGTACTTTCTCACCATTATATGATACTTGGACAATATCAAGATCGAATGCTATTAAGTAGGATTGAATATATGATATTGATGGATGATAAATAAATTGTAATACAATTTTATTTGAATTATTTGACTCGTCAAAAACTTCGGCCATTGTTGAAGCAAATGTAATTTCAAGTTGGTAAACTCGTCGTTTTAATAGAATTGTTTGTTTTACAATATATAAACTGCTTAAGTTTTGTCGTATAGTGGCCTATATACGATAAAAAAGAATAAAATACTTCAATATTTCTATTTGAATTTTTTTATACAAATTCTTGAATAAAATTCTTGAAGGTAGAACCAACATAAAAGAAATCAAGATCAGATGATATAGGTTGTGGTGGATATCGTAGCATTGATATCAAAACTGAACCACCAGCCAAATTAAATTTGTGAAAATCTATAAATGGAGCTATTCTGTCGAACCGAAATCGTTGTATTAAATTTGAATAAAACTGTTCAAAACTAGAAACTATTTCAGGAGCAATTGGTGGATTTTCACCATGTAATTGAAAAAAACTTTGCTCATAAAATGACAAAGAATCACATTGTGACACAACTAAAATAATTATAAAGATTCATTATTGATAAAATATACTACACGATAAAATATTTAATAGATATTATATGTGTATTATCCATTCGTCATTCAATTAAGAATTTATTATTCAAGTTTAATGAACAATTATACCTTAGTCGCTAATATATAGTTATGATCTTTTGTATTTTCAATAATTTATGTGGAGATAATGTGAAAAAAATGTATTGATGTAAATGAAAGATCTTTTTTATATAATTTAGATATAAATAAATTTTTTCATATGAGAATGTATGTATACCGTTTAGAAATATGGTTGAAATATAATAGAACAGCTCGAATAGATCTTACAGAATATCATTCACTTTAATTAAGTTCGTTTAAAGTATTGTATGAAGAATCTAGTTAGAAGTTCCTGTTTTTCTTACCTAACTGTAATCAAGTTCTTAGAACGTACAATACAGTAAGAATATAATTGTAGAAATTTTGGGCTTAGTGGATATTATACTTTTTTTTCAAAGTTTTTGTTACATGTTTAGACACTGTTTTTTGAACTAGGCTGTTAACATAATCATAAGTTTAAACATAAGTTAAACTATTCAAATAGGAAGCAAATTAAAGGTGACTATGAAGAGTTAAATCATCATGAAAACACTATTGATCACTTATCTTTCTCATAAAGGAAAAGATTTTATAGATACGAAAAAAAGTAACTTATATGGTACTTTGAAAATGTTGACAAGTGTATATTTTGGTCGATAAAAAAAAGGTGAATAAGAAAATAATCGTACATATAATGAAAAAAGATCAATACGATAATAAGCCCATACTTTATTTAATGTATTAAAATCGAAAGAGCGTGATAGTAAATAAGGCCATGAAATTGTTGTATTTCTTAACGACAACGATTCTTCTTGTTCAATATAACGAGAATTATTTCTGATGATAGTTCGACATAAACAAGATAAATCAATTTGATATGATGATCTTAGTATCGTAGCAAACAATCGATCATTCATGTGAAGATAGTCTGTTAATGCATAACTAGCTATAAGTTGATCTTGAGAAGTTAAATAATTTTCTACGATATCCTGAATAACAATTAATGGTAAAATATGACGGTCCATCAACGGTGAATTGCAAAATTAGGTTCAATACACCAAAAATTCAATAAAATAATAGTTTGACAAATGATTATAAAGTAAAAGAAATATGAAGAATGCGCGAATTGTCTCAAAAAAGTAGCAGTTTTTAATAGTGTCGTTATATATACATTCTTTTAATGAAAATTCAAAAAAAAAAGAAAGTTACTTTCTCAGAAAGCAGGAAAAATTATGAAACGCATCGCACTATAGTTTTTGTGTACTCAAAAAGTGAGTACACTATAGAATCGGTCAGTATGTCCGTCCGGCCGTCCGTATACACGATAGCTCTTCACAATTACATCCGATTCAGCTGAAATTTTGTACACAGAATTGTCTCATCAATATCTCGGTCGAGTTCGAAGATGAGAAAGATCCGTCAAGAAATGACTGAGCTATCGAAAAAGTTATCATCCATCCCTGAGGGGGAGTACAGGGATTTTTTCAAAAAAAAAATATCGTAATTTTCTAACCAAAAATTGCCTGAAAAAGCCTCAAAATACA
>JAJEKB010021758.1:0-17106 GCA_022393335.1 Macrotrachela quadricornifera | reverse complement strand
AGATGATTTAGGAAAATTTTTAACAGTACATATTAATAATGATTGTCAATTGATTTATAAAACTGATCAACTTGGTACACAATTTGGCCAATTTTGGTTAATAGATCGATATAAAAGTCAAAATCTCTCACGTTCTTTAATTAGTATTCAAGTGCATGTTTTAAAAAATATTACTTGTAATATTCAACCAGAATTAATTGTTGAAAATAAAAAAGATCATTCAAATATGTCTAAGATTAGAATAAAAGAATCAATTTATATATCTGTTCGTATTAATCCTAATTGTCCTTTAATTGAACCTCAAGATCAAACAATAACTGAATTAACAACATTATGTACGAATAATCAACCAATTGTTTTAGCTAATGGTGGTATTGAAGTTATATTTCAATGTACACCAAATTTATGCGAAAAATATCATGTATGTTTTGTTGGTGAATTTGGTTTTAAATTACCATCTACTAAAATTCAATGTTTTTTAATTGAAGTTATCGGTCATGGTATGTTATTCTATATAATATAACAAAAGTTTTAAAATTGATTATTTATTTTAAATTCTGTATATTGTAAGATATCTTTCAATTAAGATAGAAAATAAAATTTTGATGACTATTATTTATAAAAAATATTATTTTATTTTATAAATTTTTCTATAAAATATTTTTTATTTTTCTTTGAAGAAGATGAATGTGCGTTTGCTATGAGTAATTATGATTTTCTTAAACCACGTAATCGTTACTTTATTATATCAGAACCTATTCGTCAAGAAGAAATTAATGAAATATCACCAATATCATCAAAATCATCGACATCTATATTATTAATGACAAAAACAGCCTTATCATTATTGACAACAACAACAACAACAACAATATCATTATCATCAAAATCTCAATCTCGAAAATGGCTATGGATTTCAGTTGCTCTTATCTCTTTTTTTCTTATGAGCCTTATTGGATATTTTGGTTTAAAACAATTATTAGTAAAATTTTATTCATATTCATTAAATAATAAACAATTTCGTTCATCAAGCAGAACGGGTAGTTATAGTACAATAGAATCTGATATAATTCCAACACATCCACCTGCAGAACAAATCAATACATCAACTGCTCCACATACTCAATATGATAATCCGTCAAATGCATCAACAAAAGTAAAAAGCCGAACACAGCATATACGATTAGGACCATTTGATGAAGATGATTTATAAAAAAATAAATAAACAAATAATATGATTTTTTAAAATGTATACTTTTAATACTTAAGAAATGTAAAAATAAAATGATATTGAAGATAAGTTTCAATATACTCAGATGAATTTTAGGTGATCTAGTTGATTGATTAGTTCAAATATAAGAAAATTGATGGAATAATATTTCGATAGATTTACTTTATTTAATATCATGTGAGATTTATTTCTAATGAAGATACAGTAATTCATGTCTATTTGACATGCTTTTATGTATGAAATATGAGAGAAAAATCTGTTTATAAAGATTTTTTTATTTATTACTAAAGTTTTAAAAATAATTTAAATACACTTTTCATTATCAACCACAAATGTAATAATTAAAAACAGTATTCGTTTTCAGAGAAAATGACTTTTATTATTTAATAAAAACTTTAAGGAATTTTTCATTATTAAATTTTTAATCTATCAATTATAAATAAAAAAAATAGATCACAGCTATGATAAAACGGCATACACTATATCGTATATTTATAAAAAAAATATGTTCATTGCTTTATAATCTTTTGAATTTCATGAACAACTTCATCTTGTGAAAGACCATCACATTGTATAACATATGTATGAGGTTCATCCGCTTGATTTACCGGTAATTCAAGTGTTTCAATTTGTGAATTTAATAATAATGGATTCATAAAATGTTCATGTTGTCTTTGATATAAACGTTTCTGTAATTCTGTTGCGGATAATATTAACATAATAAGATAAAAATCTTCTGCAGGCCTTTTTCCTTTAGCATTTGGATCAGATGAACCAGTTAATAATATTTGTCGATAGGTTCTTTTCAATGCTGAACATGTTATAATACAACTTCGATTTGTTGATGAATATTTTTCTAATTCTTCATGTAGACGTTGTAACCATGGAAGACGATCTTCATCTGTTAATGGTATACCAGAATGCATTTTATCAATATTTGATTTCGAATGATATTCATCTGCTTCAATATAATCCCAATGATATAAATCTTTTAAGTTTCTAGCCGTACTGGTTTTTCCAGCAGCAGTTACACCTCCAATAATGACAATAGGCATCTGAAAAATATATAAGAAATAGAAAGCAGGATTATTTATTTATTCATTCATTTAATTATATCTGACATGTTTTAGTTATATGATAGAGAATATTTATATTATAAAAACTAAACTGAAAGCCATTGTTTAAAATACCCATTCATTTTTTCCCGTATAGTTGCACGACCGACATTAACCCTATAGAAGAAGAAAAAAATAAATAAATAAATTTAATTTGGTTTACATACGTTGGAATTATTCTTTTTGGTTTAAGATATTGAATAAAATTTTTTAATTCATCAAACGAACTATGTTCACTATAAGGAAAACCTAAAAAATTTTTATAATCAAAATAATATTTTATTAAAAAAACAATAGAAAAAACTAAACCATAGATTGTAATATTGGATGATTTAGATTCAATTGAATAATGTTTTGTTCCACCTGTTGATCGAGGCGTTGTCCAACCTGTTGGTTTTATTCCAATTATTTTATTATATTTTAATGAATATTTATCCAAATGTGTTTGTAACATCTTTTAGAATAAAAATAAAAAAACAGAATTCTTTTTTATTTATTTGTTTGAAACTTACTGGTGGAGTTATTGAACCCATACCAACAACATGAACATTCGTTTCACTTGGATTTGTTGTTAAACGTTTCGATAAATCATTATTTTGAACCTGATTGAGTACACGTAATTTTCTTGCTTCGACAAATATTTTGCAATCAAGTGCTGTTGCAATAGCTAAATGAAAAAAAACAGCATCATTCTACTTTATATATATATATATATATATACACGCAGTTTACCATGAAATATTCGTTCTTTACCAATAAGATACGCTCCAATAGCAATTAATGTTCTTGCATTATCTTTTAATAAATCTAAAACTAATTCAACAGCACTTTCAATAACTTCATTTTGTGATGGAAAACGATAATGTGAATCACAATAACTAAATTGAATACTAATAATAGATATAAAAAAAATAAAAAAATAAAAATACATACGTTGTATCAAGATAGATTGTATCAATTTGATTAGACTGTAATAAGGGATGTGTTAAAAGAGATGGTGTTGCTCGAAAATCTCCAGTATGTAAAATTAATTTACCATTTGGAAAACGAAATAAAAACATATTTGAACCAGGACAACTAAAATTCAAGAAAAAATAAATAAATTATTTTTATTTTTAATATTTACTGATTAGCATCTATGAGAGCTACATCAATACCATGAACATTTGTAAATACATCCATAGGGAGAATAGTCATATTTTCAAATCGCACACCTAGTTGACTATTACATAAATTACAAGTAATCTAAAAAAATTAAAAAAATATGATAGAATTATATAATAGAATATTTTATTTACAAACTTGATTTGAATAAAGCATATGAGAAAATTTTTTATTTAATCCACCATAATGATCTGAATGAAAATGTGAAAGTAAATAAGCTTGTATTCCATCAATATCACCAAAATTAAATGCATCAACGCAAAATGTTGTGCCTAAAAAAAACAAATATTTTATAATAATAAGAAAACAAACGATTTTATTTTACCGGGTATTTTTTTGTAAAATGGACATGTTCTTTTAACACCAGTTGACAAATTATTAAATCGATAATTATTTGATGGTTGATCTTTATCTAATTTAGACCATTGTTCTTTTAATTCATTATCATCATTTGTTTTGGATTTAACTGATTTATTAAAAATTTGTTTCCATATTGATTTACTATCAACAATAGTTGATGATATTTGACTAATAGTTGTATTTACTGATGATGAACTGTTTCCTTCATCATTCCATTGAGAAAAAATTTCTTGTTCATCAATATCGATTCCATCAAGAGATATTCTTCGTGTTTGATCAATTGTAATTTCTTTATTGATAAATGAAGGTGAAGAAACTGTTCGAATAAGTGGACTAGAAGATTTTGACTTAGATACTGTTAAAGATTTCTAGAATGAGTGAAAAACTTTTTAATAGTAATAATTTAGGATCATATTATAGCATGTATTTAAAATCACCTTTCACAAACACTAGAAATACCAGTAATCTCTCTCTTATTAAATCAACACAAGGTGAATTTACGAAATTTCGACTATCTTATGAATGTATAACAATGATCTGCATATCATTTTTTTTTTCAGTTTTGACGTTTTCTTTTTGATATCATTTATAGATATTCGATAATTAGTCTAGCTTTTAAGAATAATTGAAGTATACACGTATGATTGTACTGAAAATCTTCAGTTTACGACGATTAAATTGATTCGTATCTTACTTCAAGTGGTACGATTAAGAAATCTTATATATTCAAGGATTATTATAAAAGCACTCGATTAAAATGATAAGAGGTTTAACTCTTATTTCAATTAAGATCAGTTACATAAAAATTACATTATTTTATTCGATTTACTTTAGAGTAGGTATTTAGATTTGAAGTATAAGGTAACCACTCTAAATTAAAATTTAGTTCAACTTGAATAGTTAAATTATGTAAATTAATCTTATTTACCGTTTGTATTATTTTCTTTTTTTGTTGTTTAGATGAGTTTTCATTTATTGATGAATCAACCATTTTTAAATTCCATTTTCTTTCTTCCGTACCATTATCATCACTATTAGTTCTTATAATTGATAATACAGTTTGGCGACTATTACGTATAATTGGTTGATTATTTGTTAATTGTGACGATTCATTTTTTAATAAGGAAGATGAACGTTGACGTTTATTATTTCTATTCATTTCTTTATCTTCATCATCTGATGAAACTGTTATAATTCTTTTTGATGATAATATTTTCTGATTATCTTCATCTTCAGTAAAATAACTATTCTCAATCATAGCCATCAAATAAAACAATCTGCAAGAATAGATTTTAGTTAGTTTTCTTTTTTAGTTTTCTTTTTATTTCTTTTTCTTTTTTATTAATCTATTTTAAGTTTTTCTAAATCAAGATAACATGCACAAAACTCATAGAATATATTATTTGTTTGTCGATGATTAATATATTTATTGAATTTTAGTACATTATCATCTTCACGATAGATTAAATTAAGACTATTATTATCAGGAACAACACGTAATAACTAAAAGATAAAAAAGAATAATTTTAAAATTAAAAATAATAAAGTTTTTTTTCTCATACTGTTTCATCTTCATTTTTAATGGTATATATAACATCACCACCACCAACTGTTTCTTCAGTTTCATCTAAAATAATGAATAAATTTTATTTAAAGTTAAATTGCAATATTAAAAAAAAAGAAATACTAGAATGATAGTGGAAAAAGATCATAACATCCAGTGCTCCATTTTTTTCTTCCTCTTCATCACTATCATTATTTTCTTCATTATGATCCGTATCAAATGATAAACTATAATATGTATGTTTCCATCTACGTAATTCGAAATACCATCGTGGTGAAAGTGATGAAGAATTTTTTGATGAAGCAGCTTCAGCTTAATGACGAAAAAAAATTTATTTTGATAAATAAAAATGAAATTTCCTACGATTAACGAGAGTTGATCTTGATTTTTTAGGTGAAGGTTCATATGATGCTTCTTGATCATCACCATCATCATCATCATCGTCATCATCATTATTTTCTGATGTTAAACCAGTAAGTGATCCAAGAATAGTAAACATTGATTCAGAACCAAAAAGTTCAATAAGATTTTTTAATGCTGGTGGTAAAGAAGTAACATCAGCAACATCATAATTTCTATAAATAATCAATTTTATTTTTTTTTACTATTAAATTTTTCTTACCGTTTATTATAAGGTCCTCGTTTTATCCATTCAATTGTATCACTTTGTAATTCATTTACCATTGATTGAAAATAATCTTTCTTTAAAAACAAATAAAATCAAAGATAGATATAAATTCATGATAATATATATGTATATTTAGATTTACTTGAAAAAATTCACTTAATTTTGTTTCAGAATTTTCTTGAAATGCCATTTGAACATCATATTGTGTTTCAACTTTAAGATACATTGATGTTATTGTTTGATTAACACGATCTAACTAAAATAAATTTTATTTAAATTTAATAAAAAAAATAATAAAGGAAGAATTTTACATCATTTGATTGAAATTTTGTTGCTGGTTTTCCGATAGGCAATGGTTCAGCAATAGGAGTCGATCGTACATTGACAGGACCATGTAACCAACCATTTATTGATAAACGAGCTCCTTGTTTTTCGTTTAAGACTTCTGCAACCTAATCATTATATGAGAAAATTTACATATAATCTTTGATCAGATCATTTCATAGATGGCTATAAACAATTTAGTCCGTAGCAAACTTTGGAGTTAACTCCTTTTTTATTTATTTATGATTTACTATTTAAAATAAATTTTCTTGAAAAATTTCATATACATCAAGAAAAAGGAGTAAGTTTGATACTTAATATTACCTGATGATAAGATTTATCAGTAACTTCAAAGAAAGTTAATCGATTTCGTTTCGGTAATAATGATTTTGCAATATTATATGGTTGATTTTCATCTAAAAATTCAAATCAACAGCAAAAAAAAAATCGAATCAATTCTTAATTATATTCACCATCAGTATCAAATAGATCCAATGTTCCACCATCTGTTTCCTTCCAATCATCCGGTACAAGATAATAAATAAAAGCAATACGACGACCTTCAACTATTCCATGTATGTCATCATCATGACATAAAAGATAATCTATTAAATGAAAATAAAATTTTCAATTATAAAACTAAATTAAAATTTACCTGTATATTCATATTTTGAACATGTCATATCGACTTTATCACTTAAACGAATATTCGTTGCTTGTACAAGCCAATCTTTGAAATCGACATAGAGAAATTGCCTGGATTTCAAGAGAAATATAATATCATTCCACATATCGAATAAACCCACTTAATCTGTTCTATAGCTGGCAATGTTACATTAGCCAAATCATCGGACTAAATAAAAAAGACAACCTAATTCAATTATTAAATAATATTTGTTTTTTTATTTTTAACCTGTTGAAATTTATATAAATCATTATTTTTTTGATTCATTTTAATATTACTTAATTCATTGATTAATTGATTAGAAAATTGATCAAGATTTTTCTCAAGAAGAAAATCATCGATTGTACAATATGAAAATGGTTCATGTTCCAATCTAACAACTTGAAAAAAATTTTTAAAATAAAAAAATATAAAATTCTTTCTTTTTTTATTTATATACAAACCATTTTCATTAATTGCTAATCGAGTTGTATAAGCATTTCGAAAACGTTTAATTAATTCATTATCAGATAATATCGGATTAACTGATACTAAACGTGGTTTTTTTTCTGTTGATGACATTTTTTAAAAAGAAGATTTCCTTAAAAAAATAAACAAAACAAAAAAAAAATTATATTACTGTATTTATTATTTATTTCGATTGGACTGTTTTCTATCTTGTCTTCTACCTTTATATGAATTCTTTTTTAACGTTGATTGTAGCGTTTATATTTTCTTTTTTACCAATCAAATATAAGCAAAACGAACTTCTTCTTTTTATTATTATTAGTTTATTTATCATCCTTTATTACTCTATGATCACGTGCTAGTGAACATTTCGTAAGATATTTTCTTTTTATATGTGTTGAAATACAAATAGTACTTTTTTTTTTTTATCAATAAACTATAAGTATTTCGACTTTTAATATTAACAGATGATCTTTATTCAAATTGAATAATATATTAACATTCTGAATGTAGTTTTCAATAGATAAAGAGAATATTTTTTCTTTTGTTCATTAATGAAAGAGTGTGAGAGAAAGATTTGACGTTCAAAAGTCGAGTGACAAAGAAAAAAAAGGGGAGGAAAGCAGAACACAAAAAAAGAAGGATTCAATAAACAATAGGACAACAACAATAGACGATTGTGCCTTATTACCTCGTGATCCGATGTTACCGACGAGGTAAGAAAGAGGTCAACTGAAGGGAGTATGGATAGAATAAAAAAAAAAGAAAGAGGGACAATGAGTGAAGAGACGAACGGTCATATATCCATTTCAACATTTTTTTTTGTTGTTGTTTAATCACTATAGGTCGTTAGTGGAATTTTTATATCGAAAAAAAAGGGCAAAAGGATTAGAATAGTTTTAACAAAAAGTAGATGAAGCAGTATTGATACTTCTCAATTATGTATTATAAAGTCTATATATATATATAAGTATTCAATTCTCGATAAATAAAAACGATATGATTTTTTTTGTAACTCTTTCATGTTTTGTACAAAAATAAATATGTTTTCTTTATTCTTTTTAATTTTGTTATACTTGGCTTCTTTTTCTTTTCTTTTTTTCTAATCAAAAAATCACGTTAATGAGGAGTTGTATTTTGCTTTCCTTTATACTTGTTAATGATTTATTAAGTTGCAACCTGTTTAGCTCTTCGTTTTGTGCGTGTTCTTCTTCACTTCAAGGCAAATTATAGTAGAGATTCCTTTTTTTTATGGTCCCTGCCTTTTTATTTTGTTATGTCAATACAGCGAAGTTGAAGAAGAGAATGAAAAAGAAAAAAAAACCTATACAGAAGGATAAGAATGTCCTTGTGATTCAATACTTTGCTTCTTCTTTTTTGTTATTGTTTCTGAAAATTCTTTTTTTTTTCAAAAGATAAAGAACGTATGTGGTTTGTTGTTCTATTTTTTTTTATCATTTTAACTTTAGATCAATGGCAGTGATAAGTGGAGAAGATACATCATTTGTTATTGATGAAGTATCAAATATAATAAAAGATACCATTGAAAGAATTATTGGTGGAAATTCATATCAACACAATAAAGTTAATCGATGGACAGCTGATATTGTTGATAATGTATTAACGGAACTTACAAAATTAGGTAAACCATTTAAATATATTGTACAAGCGGTATGTTATCTTATGTGTAAGTTATTTTATTTGAAATTTATTTATGTAAATATAGGTGATAATGCAAAAGAATGGAGCGGGTTTACATACAGCTAGTTCATGTTACTGGGATAACACAACGGATGGTAGTTGTACAGT
Organism: Macrotrachela quadricornifera; assembly: GCA_022393335.1. NCBI lineage: Eukaryota > Metazoa > Rotifera > Eurotatoria > Philodinida > Philodinidae > Macrotrachela > Macrotrachela quadricornifera. Next base: position 7,779 of record JAJEKB010021758.1, on the reverse strand, counting down.
TCGGTATGCAATTAATTTGATTTAATTCATTTAGATTTATATTGTTTTTATTTTTATTTTTGATTTAGTTGGGAAAATAAACATCTTTATGCAATCGTATCTGTTTTTGGCTTATCTATTTAATAATAATTGTCATAGTTTTTATTTATTGATTTAATTCTTGATGTCTGTCAATTCTATGTATTTAGACGAAAATAATTCTTGGTTCTCTTTTTTTTTCCGTAATAAAAATCAATTAAATAATTGTTAGTCTTGACAGCAACGTGCGCCTTTTTTTCTCTTCTTTTTTTTTCTATTATCGAGAATATATATATGAAAATCTTTCTTTTTGGTTTCTGTTCTCTTTTTGGTTTAAATAAATAAATAAATAAATAGATAATACAATAATTTTAATTTTATTAAAGAAAGTTTTTTAGAAAGTTAAGAAATATGTGTGGACGTTTTGCTTGTGGATTAGCTCCTGATGTTGTACGTCGTTTATCGACTTATATGAATTCTCAAACACAGGAATTAACATTACCACCATTTATTGATTTAATGTCATCAACACGACCTTTTCGAACAAGTTGGAATTTATCTCCAACTTCAACTTGGTATGATAAGAAATTCAATGATTTGATTATAAAAAATAAAAACGAAAGAATTGAATAATTTGTTTTTTTTAATTTATAGTCTTTGTTTAATATCAGCTAAACATTTAGATGAAACAGAAGATTCAGCAACACGTGTTCTTTGTTCAATGCGTTGGTCACTTGTTCCACATTATCATAAAGGAAATTTAAATGAATTTAAACCTATTTTAAATAATTGTCGAGTTGAAACTATTGAAGAAAAGTCAACATTTAAAGTACCATTAAAAAATGGTAAACGATGTGTTATACTTGCTGAAGGGTATATTTAAAAATTTCATTTTCTTCTTATTAAATAATTCTACTTATACATAGTTTTTTCGAATGGAAGAAAAATGTGTTAAAAACACCTTATTTTATATATGAAACTGAACCATTTATTAATGAAAAACATTATCCAGATATAAATGTTGATAAAATTCTTGAAAATATCGAAAAAAATAATGAAAATAAATTTCCATTATTAGCTATGGCAGGTATTTTTGATGTCAATCGATATTGTGAGGTAGTAATTATAATATAAATTATCTATTTAATAATATTTTATTATAGACTGATCCATTATATTCATGTACAATTTGTACAGTAGATGCAAGTGAAACAATGTTAAATGTACATATTCGAATGCCGGTAATAAAATAAAATATTATTTATAATTATTAATATTAAAAAAAAATTAATTCATTAGGCTATTTTAATAACTCAACAGGAAATTGATCAATGGCTTGATTTTGGTCGATATGATACTGAAAAAGTAAAATATAAATTTTGTAAATGAAGAAAAAAAAATAATATAAAAATTCTTCTTAGGTTCTTCCATTACTTGTATCACATAATGATATTCAAATGTATCGAGTAACACCAAATATAGGTTCAACAAAAACAAATGATATAAATAATATTCGACCATATAATGTCGATCAAAATATGTATAAAAAAATATTTTATTGAAATAATTTACTTATTTTAGTTAATTTTAGTAAAACATCCTCGACAAATCGAAATACCCTTGATTCATTTGTTATCAAACGCGAACAAAGTCAATATTTCGAAGAACCAATATTGAAAAATGAGAATAAAAAAACATCGAAAAAAACATCAGTAAAACGTACTCAAAATTCAATTGAAGATTATATGCTTAAAGATATGAAATCATCTGGAAAACGATTTAAAAAATAGATCTTTCTCTTTTAAATTTTTTTTAATGTACAGTATTTATCAGATAACCTGGTTTTGTCAGATATTATACTTTTTTTTTTGAATTCTGTATTTATCTAGTCAGACTGAAAAGATAACTTTTATTGTATAGTTTGTATTTCTATAACAAATATCATATAACTTATCGTAGCTGTACAAATTTTCTTTTTTTGTTATTCATTAGATATAAATATATTTTCGATTTGAATAATGACTCAATTATCTAATTTTGTTTTCCTTCTTTTTTCTAATTAAAATATGCAATTTATAGTAAATGATAAAGAATACTTTTATTTACTTGCAAAAGTTGATTTTGGATTATATCTGAGATATATTAACATATAGAGTAGACTCACATTACTGTAGACAACAGGATTAAATGATATAATCTGAAAGTATATACATAAAAAATATATCCGATGGAGTAAAACTTTTCTGTCCAAAACAGATAATTGTCTATACAATATTTTGAAAAATACATCTTGGATAGAGTTCTTCATAGTGCATCTAACTAAGAATTTTTTTTTCTTAATTATTATGATTGATGTTATTAATGGCAAAAAACACTATATGTTTGCTTTTTGAAATTTGTTTTTTTATAAAGACTGGGGATGAGGGTAATAGCAAAAGAAAAATATGCTGTAATAATGCATATTTTCTTAACAAAATATATTAAAGCATAAATTGATAGATATAGAATAAAAAATTTAGCTGAAAGATATATTTATTTATTAAACATTACAATCTTCATAAAAATCAGGTCCTATTGTACATTGAATTTCTTCAATGATTTTCATTGTACATACTGTTGAATAAATATCACCAAGAAGTTGTGCACGTATTAATCCTAATGCTGGTATAAGACGATCACCTATATCATTATCAATACCATGAAAAGCCCATTCATTTCCATTTTGTTCTATTAAATTATTTAATTTATTACGATCAATATCAGTTGTACAATTAGCTGGATTAATAATAACATGTGCAATAGCATCAAAATCAGGTTGTACACGTATTTGATGAAGTAGATAAAGATGAATATATGTTTCTGATTCTACTGTTATATTTGATAAAAGATAACTTGTATAACGTAATGGTTGATAAGGTTCAACTTCTGATATATTTAATTGTACAACAGTTAATAATGGTTGAATTATATTTATTGTTATATCGCATAAATATTTTCCACCTTGTTCAAAATTACCTAGATATAATTTCGTTCGAAATGATGTTATATTACCATTAATTAAATTATTTAATGAGAATTGCTCAGGTTCAAGAGTCCATTGAGTATTTAATCGAGTTATATTTGTTGGTAATGGTAACGGATCAACTGTTGAATTTGTAACTGTTGCAAGAAAAACAAGCTGAAAATCATGTGGTGAACTAAACATTGGTTTATGTGATATCCATACATAACCTGGTTTATCTAATGGTAATAGTATTAAACCATGAACTGAAACACGTCCATCTGGTGGTAATAATGGTAATTCAGATGGTTTTGGAGCAACAATAAATGTATCATAATATGCTTTATGTCGACGATTAAAACCATCTTTCCATTGTTGTTGTAATTCTTTATTTAATTGATATAATTGTTCTAATGACATATTTAATTGACGTTCTTTTGGTTGATATGTTGCACCAGTTGGATAATCAATTTTATTTTCTTGTGTCATTTCAATATGTGCACCAAGTATTGATGTTATATTAAGACGATTTAATTCAATAAAATTAACTAAACGTGATATTGATTCAACATTAGCAGAAAAATTTGCTATATATAAACGTCCTGGATATAATGAATCACCTGTTATTAATAAACCTGTAGCACAATCATAAAAAGCAATAGAAGCATTTTCATGACCAGGTATTGGTATAATAGCTAAATGACGTTGATCATCAAGTGCATATGTACCAATTGTATTTGGCCAATTATTTAATTGAAAAAATCGACTAACTTCATCAACACTTCTGCCAACAACTGTTGTAAAAACTTGATATTGAAATTGTCCATCACCAGCTGTATGATCATCATGATTATGTGTATGTGCAACAACTAATTCAATATCTGCACGTTCCTTCTTATTACGAACACACCAATTAACTATGATCGTTTCAACATGTTGTTGAATAGGTAATGAAGCAAGTGATACTGTTGCTCCACTATCAATTAATAATACAGTATCGTTACCAAATAGTAAATACATGAATGGTGCTTCATAGTTTATACATTTATTTTCGCGTAATATATATGTATCGTTATTTATAGGAAATATATCTAAATCAGGACGTAGTGCACCTTCACCAAAACAATTCATTGATCCATTTATCCAACTTGTTGGTAATTTTATCGGAAGATAACTAGAATGACCTCCAGGACAAACAAATTGATCATTTGAATAAGCTGAAATAGTCGCAATTACTACGAATAATAATACGAGCATGTTGTCTATTGTAGATAATAAATATGTATAATAATATGACTACAAAAGCGAATTTTATCTATAAATGTATACAGCTGAATATATTCACATGAAATATAATGATGATGTATGTGTTTCTATTAGAATTCGAGGGCGTGTGATTAATATTGAAGCAAACTCACTAATCATATATACATGTATTTCTGGGCTCCCATTCAACCTACATTTCCTATGAAACCTATATTTTTAGGGAATCCTTTAATTTATTCTATATTTCGACTACTTTCCCTATTTTACCTATATTATATGTAAAAACTATGAGATGTCTAGGAACAATGCGAAAGGGTCGATGCAAGCGCTTAATCCAAAATATTGATTCATATTCAGGAAAAAAAATAACATAAAAAGAAAAAAACCCATTAAAAAGACTATATCGTACACATTTATATGGGTTTGTTTTTGTCTTACATCGAGGGAAAAAAATCGAAAAAATAAAACAATATAGTGCAGCGTAATGAAAACAACGTATGCGAAAAACATTCATCTGTCTTATTCATCATGGCATGTATAAAATAGCAAGATTGATTGATTCACGTAAACAAACATTACTTTGAAAGAACTAACTAACTTTATTGAATATAAATACGTAAAATAACTTGCTTTCAAGATACATAAAAACAACTTCAATATATTTCAGCGTTAATCCTCATCGTAAAAACGTCTGATTATTTGTATATCGATTTTTTTAATATAGTCCAATACTTCAGACATAAGTATTTACATTAGAATTCGAAATTACTGTTTATATTATGTTGTAGAATACACTTCAAAAGATAAGAAAATATATTTCATCTTTCGGAAGTTCGTTTCTCTATATCTTTAAAATACATATACTAAGCATTAGACACAGTTTTTTTCATTACAATATGTTTCATCGTACTCCGAAACTATTCATATATCTTAATATGAAGCTCTAACCTCTAGTGGCGGAACCAGGATTTTGGTCTAGGAGGAGCTGAGCTCCAAGGTTTTTGATAGAAATCTAAAGAATAATGTACCGTACCATCTATTTTCTCAAAACAGAATGTACGTGCACACTTTATTTTTAAATGCTAAGTGTACCAAAGTGTACGCAAGCAAAGATTCATTTACTAGAAAGTCACGAAAAATAAATCAAGTTCACATGTTTATTTCCTCTTATAATATAATATTATTTTCAAAAAATAAATACTATATAAAGAAAAACAATTTACATTTAATAGTTTGACAAATACATAGTATAAATAACCCCTGTGGCAAAAGTCTTTGTACAAAATGTTTAATCATTTTTCAGTCACCTAAACATAATCAATGAGGATCAAAAGTAGTTATCTAAAATGAAAATTTTGTGCTCTATCCGGATATATGATCAAAATATTTCTCTAACTTATGATTGATTAGAGATGAGCCAAACTTTCGACACAGTCGAAAATGATGTTTGTGCAAGATCTCATTGAATATGTTTATATGTTTTGATCAAAACCTCCCCAACGTAAAATATAAAAGAGATTTATATCAGCCAGTTTTACAGAGTAAAGTTTCTTCTACAAAGTATGCTATCTGTCTTCTTTTTATATGTAGAAGTAAAGACATGAAATCTGTTGCGTTATAAATAGAAGATTTTGAAAAACTGACTTTTTCACAGAATATTATTTAACATACCAATCAATTTTAAGAAAAATTTTGTTATCCTTTTATTCATCTGAATTTAGGCCTATTATAATACATGGTTTTATAAAGCATTGAATGCTCTAAATATTGCCGTTTTAGAATTGTTTCAAATGGTAACCTACACAAGTAGTCAATAGAAAGAAATCTTATCATTTCTTTTGGAAATGTCATTTTTCCCTTCTGTTCAGTGGTAATTTATAACTACTCAACATTAAGCAAAAATGATATTCTAAATATATATTAGAGAAGAGCAGATACGACTGATTCTAACGGCTTACTTTTTTGGTTCTTATCAAATATTTCAGCGGTTGAAAGATGAACAAACATTTCTAAAATGACGGCTTATAAAAACATCATTTTCGATTGTGTCAAAAGTTTGGCTCATCCCTGATCAATCATAGGGCAGAGGAATATTTTGATCATATATTCGGAAAGAGCACAAAATTCTTATTTTAGATAATTGTTTTTCATCCTCACTAATTATGTTTAGGTGACTGAAAAATGAATAAACATTTCGTTTGAAGACTTCTGCAACAGAGATTATAAAAGAATAGAGAAAGAAAGTAACATAAAATTTCAATGTATGTTATTATTTAATATACAACGTACATAATAAACTATATTACTATTATATAGTTTCATCTCCATCTTTATCTTTATCCTCATCTTCACTTGTGTCAATATGCATATTACAACAATTGTATTTCAAAAATATAGATAGAATTAAAAGATGTCACCATGTACCGATTATTTTAGGGCAAATATTCAAGATTTTAAATATTTCTAAATATATTTTAAAAAAAAGCAAAGTGGATATTTAATTATTAGAGTATACAAAGTACACTCTGGCTTTTTTTAAGCAAGTGTGCGACAGAGTGTATTTTTGAAATAGCAGGTGTACGGGGCATTTTGAATCTGCTGGGTACACCTGCTATTAGAAACCCTGGTCACTGAGCTCCCACTAGCTCCTCATGTCTCTGTTACTAACCACTCACTCTAACTGGAGCTCAAATTTCCTAGGAGGAGCTCGAAACTTTCTAGGGGGAGCTGAGCTCCCCGTAGCTCTCCCGGTGGCTCCGCCACTACTAACCTCCGTTCTCAAATGTTATTTAAACTTTCCTGTTTAATCTTTCTCTGGGAAACAGAAGAAATTTTTTTCCTTTTATATACATCAAGTTATTCTCAAAATAGTACTTCATTAGAATCGCTATAATAGAGTTATGAAAAGATCATATTTTACATTTTAATAATCCATCTATGAGATACCAGTAAAAACTAGTAAACAATAATTGACTTTTGATAATGATTCAAATGTGGTACTCTTTTCTCAAAAATATTGCATGTTAAGCAGGATAAATGTGACGTCATCGTAAAAATTTTGTCTTTAGCATAATTTTTGCTTATATAGTAGAGCAATAGTTAAGATAATACGAGCATGAGATAAGTAATTGGTATACTGCTGATGGAAAAACTAAACTTGGGTAAAACTGACGTTGTTTTTGAGGTTCGATAAAATATCGTTTATGTTCAGAGTGTAGCTCCGAGTTGAGATTGAAATCGTCCATTCCTAGGAGTCAATGCACAGAATTGACTATAGATTTCCTAATACCCCTACTCAATCGATGTCTCCGATTTCAATGAAATTTTTCCAGTATGTAGCCCTAAGTGAGTTATGAAAATGGTAAAAATTTCAGCTTCCAAAACCTTTCCTTTGTTGAGATATTAAGTCCACAATAAAGGCACCCTCAGGTCAAAAATGACTCTAATTGATGCGGGCCATATACATTGTATATTTCGCCATTCATCAACAGTAG
>JAJEKB010021757.1:0-48484 GCA_022393335.1 Macrotrachela quadricornifera | reverse complement strand
TGCTGGTGATCCTGATATATTTCATGAAAGATATACATATTGGTTAAAATTTATTGATGAACTTGAAAATGATTCATCATTATCAAATATAAGTAAAAAAAATTTAAAAAATTCAAAATTTTATCAAAATTTTTCATCAAGATGGGATTTAGTTGTTTATTATCAAATAAGATTTCAAGATATATCAAGTTCAATTGAAAATATAATACTTAATCAATCATTTATATTAAATGATGATAATAAATCATTATATAAAACATTAATAACATTAACAATATTTAAATCAATTGAACGTTGTTGGCAACAAAATATTTTTCTTGAACCATTATTACATAGATTTTGGAAATTAACATTACAATGTATTATTAGATTTCAAATATGGATTGAAACAATTAATGTAAAAATTTTTCGATATATTATAAATTATTTAAGATTTTTATTTTAGATAAAAACAATTGATACAAAATTTCTTTTAAATCTTTATATTGATTTAGAAACATTTTCTAATGAAATAAAAAATTTTTTTCATAATAATATTATTAATAAACATCTTCAAACAATAACTTCATCATCAACAAATATAACAAAAGAATTATCAAATAGTAAGAAAAAGATTTTCTTCTTCATATTTTTCTTATTTATTTTTGTTGAAATTAGTCTTAGATGAAACACTTTTTGGTTTAACAAATAAATGTCGTATAAATTTAAAAAATTTAATTATTAAACAATTAATTGATCGATGTAATGAAACACTTCATTCAATACAAGATATTCCACGAATGTATAGAAAAACAAATCGAGAAGTAAGTATATAAAAAAAAAAACGAAACACCTGAATTAATAGAATAGATAAAAAATGTACTCACACATATGTATATTGGACCCTGATCTTAAAATTAATTTACATTTTTTCACGTGTATTCTACGTGACGAATTTATAATTTTTATCGAATATTTCCCATTTTTTAATGGTAAATTTCTATGGGAAAATTATTAAATAATTATATATTTAGACTCCTAATAAACCATCAAATTGTATTGTTGTAACATTTCGTCATTTACAAACATTTTCTAATGATTATAGTGGTACTTTATTAACTGAAGATGAATGTAAAGAATTTTTAACAATTGCTATGGAAGAAATAACAAAAAAGTATATATTTTATTTAATTTTAAAATAAAAAATTTGTTTCGTGTTTTTTCTTTATTTTTAGTTATTATGACTTATGTTCAGAAATTTTATCATCTGTTAGAAAAATGGAAGATAGTATTCAACGTTTAAGACGTGTTCGAGAATCATCAAGAGCTTTACCAACAATGTCACAAAGTATGACAACATCATCAACAGCTTCATTAACAGATGATAATAAAATTCGTATGCAAATACAAAATGATGTTAATGCATTTTCTAATGAAGTAAATTTTTTTATTTATATAATTAACAAAAAAAAGTTATTGATATATTTTAGCTTGAAAAATTGGGTATTAATATTGAATCATCAAATAAATTAACTATTCTTAATGAAGAAAGTCGTTTACAAATATAAAAATTAAATAAAAAAACATTTTATTCATTTTTAATTTTTTTTTTTTCTTTTTCTTTTTAAATAAATAATCTTTTTAGATGAATATATATAAATGGTTTATAAGATCAGAAGAAATTTTTTTAATAAAAAATCCTTATTTATTAAATATTACATCTGATATAATGAATGATTTTGAAACGAATGAAAATAATAATTATTGGAAATATTGTTCATATGAAAAAATACGAGAATATATTTTAAATAAATATCATATATCACTAAATACATTTGTTGTTTTATATACAAAAGAAAAACTTATGGTTGCAGCACGTTTTGCTTGGCTTTTATATTGGATTGGTTTTAATTATGTTAAAATTTTAAATGGACAAATAGATTCTTTTTTATTTAGAAATAATTGTTCACAATCATTTGATTTACCAAATATTCCATTAAGACCAAAAGTTCGAATAATTTGTGATGAATTATTTAATGAATTTCATTTTCAAACAACAAAATTTATTGATGTACGAACATATAAAGAATATTCAGGCGAAATAACTGGTTATTCATATGTTCATCGAACTGGACATATTCCAAATTTTCAATATGATCCATTTGATGGAATGTATGGTAAAATTAATGGAGATATTCTTTGGAATGATTTAGAAGAATATTTAAAAATTCTATCAAAAATGCATACATATGATAAAAATATAAATCGAATTATATATATGTGTGGAACTGGTTGGAGAGCAAGTTTAGCAGCAATATTTGCTGAAGTATTAAATTTAGCTGAAACTATAACTGTACTTGATTCTGGTTGGTATGAATGGTCCGAAAGATTTTTAGAATAATAAATAAATTTTTTTTTTCTTATTTTTCAAAAATATTTTATTAAATAATTCCAGTAAAATAATTTATATTTGGATGATTTTTTGATGCATTATTTGGCATAGGTACATCAAAGAGAATTAAATCATTTGATGGATTATAAGAACGTGTACACATAGATGCATTAACAAAATAAGTATAACCATTAAATGACATACCAAATGCTAAAAGAAAAGAAAAGACGGAATATCAATTATGATATGCATAATTGTTGACCTTCACGACTATAACCAAATACATGAAATGCTGGTCCAATTCGACATGCTACTGTTCCTATACATTAAACAAAATGTATATAATTATAAACAATTTATTTTTGTTTATTTTTTTTCTTCTTTTTACCAAGAAGGTCGACATCGCCTAGATGTTCTTCTATATAATCAGCGTCACCGTGACCTAATAGAAATATTATTTAAGAAATAATATGAGGACGTACATATACCTAACGGTGGTTGACATGTTATAAGAACATCAGTACCACTTGGAATACGATTCCATTTTGTCATTATTTCATTACGTGGACAATAAAATGCAGCTGTTTTACTACTTGATACCCTAGAAAATAAAAATATATAAAATAAAATATTAATTTTTTGTTTATACCATGGTGAACCATAAAATTTAACTCCAGCTATTTCAACACCCATATCTTGTAAATAAATAACATTTTTAAAATATTGTGAAACATGTTTTAATCCAATTAATGCTAATTCTTTTTTTATATTATCTCGTTCACATTGTTTACTAAAAAATTAAATCAAAAACAAAAAATAATTGTTTTGGTTTTTTTACTTACGCTTGTTCATTATTAAGTTTTTCAAGATTAAAACATAAATCTGAACTACCTGGTATAAGTATTTTATATTTTGTTGGTAAATCATCAAGACATTTTTGAAATTTAACAATATCTGTCCATTTTGAATTACGTGAAATATTTCCAGCTATAATAAGTACATCAGCTGGTGGACATGAATCAACTAATTTTGTTGTATGATCAAATATATCTGATGTACAAGCAATACGAAGCTAAAAAAAAAATTATATTTCATGTTGTGTTTTTTTTAAATATTTAATCACTTTATCATGACTTATAGCAATTTTATTTGCTGATGGAAAATTTTTTAAATTAGATAATTTATCAAATTTATGTGTTTTTTCAAGTTGTGATAAGACTTTTAATGGATAATTAGCCATTGAATGTGATGGTAATTTAGAAGATTTTGCCATAGATTTTTTTTTTTTAATAAATAAATAAATTTTTTTTTTCGATAATAATAATAAAAATAAAAAATAATGAATTTTATTTGCGCAAAAAATGTTCGATTTTTAAATAAATATTAATATTCATATCATTTCAAGATATAACAAGAATACTTGACATATAATACTACACAAAGAATGTGTCATACATTTGACCTTCATTGCACAAGTGCTTAATTATTACAAAAATATTATATTATTTCATATAATACGCATATATCTGTATACTAATCATCGTCCAGGTATATATAGTAAATTCATATTGTCACCTATAGAAACAATCATCAATCAAGGACACATTAAATACAATCATAGTGATCGATATGATTCTATATAACCATACGTCAGAGGAATATATAATCTAATCTATCATTTTTATTATATGTATGATTATACTTTTGAAAAAAAAGACAAAGAAAAAAAAACCGATGAGACAGATATCGATAGATATATTATTGGGTCATATATAGAAGCTTTGTTTAGATTATATATATATATATAGATGTTGACAGAATTTTTCTCCTTATTTAGTATAGTAAAGATGTGTTGACATAGATCTAGTTAACTAAAAATGTTTATCATATATATGATACCATTCCTCGATCTACTCCTACATTGTTGAAGTTAATAAAGTAGCTGTCTGTCAATAACAAGTCAATATGATGATAGATGTCCATATATTTCTGGTAGTTATAAAATAAATAAGATAATTGTAAGTAAAAAGAAAAAATAATACGAACTTGATTTTTATTGACATATTGAATATAAAAAAAACAAGTTTTATAAATCAAAATGTATAACGTAAGGCAAATACAAGTGCCAAGCACGTATACATATATATATATTTAAATAAAATGACTGATGGGATTAATTTTTCATTATGATTAAAAGCAAAAAGAAAAAGTTTACATCAATAATTGTATTTTAAAATTTGTCTACCATATAATTCATTTCTCTCTTTTTTTTTCAATAAATTTCATTAAATAAAATATTTTCTTTTTCACACAATTTATTATTATCATCAGTGAACCCACTGTTTTTTCTTTTATCCAAAACGCTACACGCGTTTTACTATGCAACAACAAAATCAAATACACACACACACACGAAAAAAAAAACAATTTTTTTTTTGTACAAGAAAATTAAATATTGCAGTCAGGGGATAGTACAACTTGTACTTTTCGTACATACCACACTTTTAAGTGAAATAAAAGAAGAAAAAAAACGGAAAATATCTCACAAAAAAAAAAACAAGAACAAAAAACTGTTACATTTATATTCAGTATATATAAAAAAATAAAGAATATTATCTGTACAATATATTAGTTAAAAGTTCTTATTTTCAACTGAGATTTTTCAATTAAATTAAGATGTACAATTTTCATAAGTGCACATAAATGAATGCGCACGTCATTTGCATAGAAATAAAAACCGAAAAAAAAAAGAAGAGGAAACGAAAAGAAATCATTGAACTGAGACAGAACGGACGGAAAAAAAAACGAAAAAAAAAAGATTTTTTTTTGTTTCTTATATACATATTATGATGAATTTCCTCGAGATGAAGAACTTGTTGATTTTGATGATGAAGAATTATGTCCTCCACGTTTACGAGATACTAATGATAATGATAAGTCTCTTGATGAAGGATTATTAAACCAATCAAATTTTAAACATTGTTCAAGTGTTGGTCTTTCTGATGAACGTATTGATAAACATTGTTGTATTAATTCTATACATTCTATTTAAAAAAAAATTTATTTTTATTAAAAAAAGAAAATACAATTTTTTTTTTCTTACCTGGTGAAATATGATTTGGAAACTGTGGTTGACATTTAATTATAGATAAATCATCAATAAATGGAATATCTCCACAAACTAAATCATATAAAAGTATTCCTAATGACCAAACTGTTTGTGGTAAACCAAGATATCGTCGACATGTAACCCATTCTGGTGGTGCATAACATGATGTACCATCAAAATCTGTATAAATTCCATCATGTAATAACGCCCCAGAACCAAAATCAATTAAATATAATTGTCCAGTACGTATATCAACAAGAAAATTTTCATCTTTTATATCTCGATGAAGAACCTAGAATAAATTAATATATTAAAAATGAACTGTTCTTTTATTTTTTTTAGGATTTTAAACTTACTCCACATTGATGAATATCTTTAAGTATTTGAATAATTTGTTTTAAAAAATCTCGTGCTAATCGTTCATCAAGACCATGTGAACGTTCACATATAAAATCATATAAATCACAACAATGTTCAGGTCTTTCAAGTACAATAACAAGTTGATCATTATGTATAAAATAATCAAGCATATGTATAACATTTTTAACTTTAGCTACACGACGTAATAAAACAATTTCAAGTGGTAATTTTCCATCAGGCTAAAATAAATTAAAATAATTAGTTTATTACTTTTTTTAAATTTTAATTTACTGTATTTATTTCACGCATGCGTTTTTTTGGAACAACTTTAAGGGCAACTGGCATACCATCCTTTTTTCGTACACCAGCATAAACATCACCAAAACCACCTGAAGCTAATTTATGTGCAATTAAATATCGAGCACGTAAAGGATCGACAACAGCTAAAAACAAAAAAAGCAAAAGAAGGAATTCGTATTTTCATATAAATAAGCAAATTTATTCTATACATACAAGAATTTGTTTTATTTGTTTGTTGTCGTTGATGATGAATTAAATTTGTTGTTTTAGATGAAGTAAGAACAAGTGTACTCATTATGATAAAACAAAAATATTCGCAAAAATGCTTATCTAAAAAAGAAAATATAAAAAATAAGCGTCTATTTATGTGCGATGATTGTTACGAGTATAGAAAAAGAGAAATAAATGTATTGTTATATGAGAGGATATTCTCATTGAAAGAGAAAGAGAAAGAAAGAGAAAAGAAGAAAAAAAAAAAAAGAAAGAAAGAAATAAGTCGATATCTCTATTCAGCAAAAACAAAATGCTGCTTCTGTTTACTGCTTACCAAGCGACACGACCTACACATTACCGTTCATGAAGAGGGGAAAAAAAAAGAAAGGAGAATGTGTCTATGAATGAGTTGTGTTGTATAGTGCAATCGAAAGAAAAACGTAGGAGAAGAAGAGAAGACGTCAATGCATCATGTGAGGAAGTAGTAGAGGGCATGATGCATTGGCAAAAAGCCAAGACAAATAGTTAAATGAAGGCGTTCTTTTTTTTTTCTTCTTCTCGTTCTTATTTTGGCTCGCAATCAAAAGAAAAAAAAAGAACAATACGACGTTCTCGTTTTGTTACATATATAGGACGACTTTGTTAAATCAAAATGATATATTGACAAACAATTGTTTTAATTAAAACAAAAGAAAAGACGACAAATGAGTAAATGTCATTGCCATCATTAGACTAATTCGGTTTGTGATACAAAATAAACAATCAGATTTATTTGTGAAGAAGAAAAAGAGAATATATATAGATATATGGGTGTGGTATCGAAGATAATGTATTAGCGACTAATAGTGATCAATAGATATATAAAAATTTGTCTACTAATATAAACGAAAAAAATATTTAAAATGAATAAAAATTATACTTTTTATACATTTATATAGATAAAGATTATTATTGTATAAGAAAAAAATTTTTTTATATATGAATTTCTAATATTCTCATTGAATGATAAAAATCCCATGGAAATGTACACGTTGCCACATATAATGTTTTTTTTTATTATTTCAAACAATAAACATTAAAACGTGACAGAATGAAAATTATTACGCAAAAAAAAGGAAAAGAAGTCTTTTTAAGAACAATAAAAAAAAAAAGAACATAGAATGACCTACTTTCACTATTGTCTCCTATAAAAAAATATACTAATTCTTTAAATATATGAATGTCTCTACACGTCTTATCAGTATTATTTTTTTGTTGCTTTTTACATTAATCGATAAAGAAAGAGGAAAAAAAAGTTTTATGTTGATACCGTCTGTATTTACTTAATCATATCGGTTTTTCTTCCTTTTTTTTTATTCATATTAAATTGCAAACAAATTAATGAAAAGAAAAAAACGGAAATATAAATATATAATGTTGAATATTTTATCCTTGTATATATAGTAGATACGTTTCATTTTTATACATACCTTTCGTAACTATTTTCTATGTATTGTACGTCTTTATATGATTGTTACCTATCTGAATGATAGAAAAAGAAAATATGACAGTAAAGGAAGAATGTCATAGCAAGTAAATAACATATTAATTTCCTATCAAGATGACTCGCCAATGAAATCAATCTTTCATTTTTATCCACTATCAGTCTCAAATATTGCAGGTGTGGAACACATGTGTGTACCTTTAATGTGTCGTTATATATATATATATATATTGGTTTTTTTTCCTTTCTGTCTCTCTTACATGTTGTTGCGAAATCATGAGTCAGGATCTATATACAAATATGTTAAAATATTCATATAGACAATCATAATTGATTACTAAATTTAATATTAAAATATATAATTTTTTAAAAAGAATTCCAATCACCTATTCATTTGTAATATGATACAGTAACATATTAATGTACATTAAATATCATAATTTAACTACATTAATTTCTATTGATACACAATATGACGCCAAACGAAAATGTCCTTAACGTATATATTATACGCAATACGTTTGTTTCTCATAAAGTAGAGTAATATATAACTAACCTTGAAATATGATTGAGAATAATAAGAGATATATATGTGTTAGTAATATTCCTTTTTTTTTCCATTGAAAAATAATATAAGGTCAATAAAAATCATACATAAATATGGATTAATCGAACGTTTTTTGTTTTTTTGTACTAATCAACCTTCATATTACTGTTACTTACCTGAGATATCTACTTAAGTATGGGGTTTTAATAACTTTATATTATTTATCAAAAAAGGAAAATAACATTTTTATAATAACTAATTATATAATTATATATTCAAATGCGATTAACGTTGTTATGTTATTCATAATGAATCAGAAAAAAAAATATATACACATTAAAAGAATTTGAATCTTTTAGAAATATATAAAACAGATGTATAGATATAGATATATATCTAATTGGATAATTTTAATGATAAAAGAAGAAAAAAAAATGTGTGAAGATTAAAAAGATTATTTTTAGAAGTATAAAAATGGAATTGATGATTGACACATAACAGATGGATATACAAAATAAATCTCGTTGTCCGACATTAAGTTTAACGATAGAATCAACAAAAATAATCAATGATTTATTATGAATATACAGACATTTGATTCTATAAATAAATACTTTAGATTTTATTTTAATATTTATCAAATTTTTTTCTTAAAATAAATTATTTTTATTATTACAAAACAATATCGTAATATTTGTGTAAAGATGTGAAATGACATCAAGATTTATCATTATTTCTCGTACATACTATGATAGATAATATTAATCAAATATTTACATAAATAGAATGAAAATTTTTCTTTTTTCATATGATTTCATTATGAATGTTGTTTTTTTTGGATATAGTTAATACAGTGTATCGATATTTCGATGAATAATATACATTTACATAAAAATTATTTATAGCTTTAAATGAAAGAAAAATAAATAAAATCATTTTTTTTTTGTTGTTGATATTTTACTATACATGTCAAGTAATATTTGATCTAGGTCAGACTATTATTATTATTCAAATTCTAGACGAACTTTTTTTCTATTAAATCTGATTTAAAGTGGCTATTCAATTTTAATAAACTGATTTTTAGTTTTTTTTTTTATAGAAAATAAAAGAAAAAGAATATCATTTATCACAGGTAATAAAATAATTGATTGATGTTTGAAGATGATTTAGTGAATATTACTAAATGAATATTTTAATGCTAGTTGATATTGCGCAGTTCACATAGTTTTTTTTTTCTCGAGCATATATAGTCTCGAACTTTAATGTCATTATTTGATAAATCATGTATTTACTATGCATCATTGCATCAAGTCAATAAAGAATGAAATATGCAACACATACTACGAACGTGTCAAATAGGATAGAACAATCATGTCCCATTTCATGGGATAAATTTTTTTGTATGAAATATCCCATAAAATCTTTCTCTTTTTTTTCCTCGTAAAAAAAGTACGTAGTCTATTCTGCTTAAATACGGATTCAAGGTTTTTTATAAGAAGAGTGAGTAATGCGATTTTGTATATTTTTACTATTTGGTCTCTTTTTTTAAATATAAATGGATTCATTCTTGAGATTTTTGTACTATTCTTTTTTCATATATGTGAATACATTAGAGAAGAAGTCTTATTAATGTTTAATACTTAGAAGTGTGGCATTGAAATTTACTAAAAGAAAAAATGAATCATTGATTTTCAATAGAATCTGGTAAACTCAAATGAATCCCAGTAAATTTGTTGATAATCATCAAGATTTGAAATTTCATGGTTGAAGATGACAATAGATACATGAAAAGATCTTCGAAGTTGAATCAAGTCGTAAAATATCCTTTTGCTAGATAAACAGTTTTTTAATTCTATTTCATTTTATTCTACCAAGCTTTTTCATTCTATTACATAGAAATTAAAATAAAGAAAAAAATAAACATATAAAATGTTCAAGTCGTTGACTTGGTCCAATAGCCTGCTCTGCACATATATTAGCAAATTAAATCAGACCATCTGATGTTTTTGATTTTTTGAAATTTACTGAACTTAATAATCATATATTATTGTATTAACACAGCATTCTAGTTTCATTTATTTATTCAAATTATTTCAATGAGGATAGTAGAATAACAAGTTCTCATATTAAATAGAAAATTAAGAAAAGAAGATAAATTGTAATGAAACTATTTTCATAGAAGAAAAACTTGATTTATTGAAATGTTTTTCATATAATCCTAAGAGATATAAGTACGATAACAAAATCAACATTTGCGATAAGGCATATAGATGGAATAGAGAAAGATGATAAAATACAATTATCATCAATTGGGATTGATTAATTTAACTTATTGCCTATATGAAACATCTAGAAAAAGACTTCACGTGAAATGGGACAATTTATCTACTGAAAAGGTTTTCCACGCCTTGAATAAACTTCTATCACTGTTTTAGACACCATTTCAGTTTTTCTGTATGCACTTTCGTTTAAAAGCGTTCATTTCACATTTGATGTTTTATGTCAATTGCATAAATCTTACTGCTTCCTACAAAAACAAAAATATAGATCTCCAATATTAGAATGATGATGAACTCGAACGAATACGAGAGTGAGTTCATTAAACTCTGTCAGGATTCACGATCTACTTTTTCTCTTAGATAATTCCAGTTTCATATCTCAAAACATTAAGAAGTAATACTTAGGGGTAACTAAAAGTTTTAACAACATTAAAAAAATATATGAAAACAGAGAGATAAATTTCATTTTATTTTATTAAATATTCAAAAAAGTCACCATGATTATTTATACAAAGTTCCATCCTTTCTAATAATTTGTCAAGTTTTTTTTAAACTTTTCTTCTAGGATATTTTTCACTACCTTGGAAACCACACAAACAAGTGACTTTTCATTTGGTTGATCAGTTAGATTACACTTGATGCATTCATTTAACCAATAATCATATGGTGCAAGATCAAGTGAATATAGTGGATGCGGCATTATATTGGTACCTTCTTCTGCTAAATAATTAATACCATCGGAATGAGTGTGGAATCGAGCATTGTCTTGAAGCAATTTTATACCTTTTTGTATCTGATAACTTTCTTTGTTTCCATATTTCCTTCACAACAGGCTTAAGGCAATTTTCAATCATCAACAGCGTGTATAAAGAGGGGACCATTTAACTTAAAGAAAATAGAAAATAAAGTTTTTGGTTCGAATTTTTTTCGATGAACAACAGTAGTTGGTGATTCACCTTCGCCAACCCAGCTTGCGTTTGTTGACTTGTGATGAATCTTCCTATGCTACATTCATGCCTCATCATCTGTGATAATATTACATAATCGTCAGAAACTATCATGATACTTTCTCAAATTCTCACGATAAATCTCAATTCGTGTTTGTTTTTGTTCATCATTGTATTCATGGGTCACTCAACGTGATGTTAATTTTCTCATCTCTTCAACAGTCGTTGATGATTCATTCTATTGCAGCATAAGAGAGAGATGTCTCAGCTATAATTTTATCATAAGTTAAATGTGAATCATTGTTGATAAGCTGTCGTATCAGTTCGATATTTTCATCTGTCAGTACGGAAATCGAACGACCAGATCGAGGATCAGCATTGACATCTTCTCTTCCTTCACCAAAAACATGCCCATTAAAAAATGTTTTTCTGATACGAATTATGGTTTATCTGAAATAATACAATAACTAACGTATTTTATCCCATATGATCAACAGGTATGGTGAGAAATATTAAAAGATTTCAATTTAAATGAACTCCAAGCGCACAACTACACAAAACGAATTTTTAATTTTCATTGTTTATGTTTTTGTAAACTATTTCTATTGAAGAAGAGTTTATCAGTGAGAATATGATAAACCTTATGACTCACTTTGATGAGAAAAAAAGAAGAGAAGCCCATGGGACTAAAACTTTATCCCATCCCATACAGGGTTCTAATTTAAAACAAGAAGATAAGAGTAATCTTTTAATTAAAAAAATAGAAATGTACTTTTTTCATTTTTGTTGAAATAAATCAATCATCGTTCCTATCTTTCTTTTTCCTTGATTCATTCATTCTTTATACACTAGCCACCTAGTAGAAATTACGGCAATTAATAAATAAAAATCATCGATTTATGGCATCATCTTATAATTCAAGTTACTATCGCAAAAATAAATATTCAGAATAATAGCTTTAGTGTTCATCAACAGTGGATTCATCAATTTATTTTCTTTTTTTAAGCTATTCTTTACTATCAATATATGCTTAAATGTGATTTATATTTTGAGTTAGCTTCGAATAACAATTACTCGAAAAAATCATTTCGTTCATTCGAATACTTCTAAAATTACACATGAAAAAATTATCAGAATACTGTAAAAGTTTATCATCATCATGATTACGAACTTAATAATGTCAAACAATTGTAATGCGTCTAAAAACAACATAAAAGATAAGATGAATTTTTTTATCGTACTGAAGAAACATTTTGTTTTTTATTTATTACGTAAATAAAATTTATTAAACTCTCGCCTAGATAATAAGCGATAGAGACCTGTGATTTTCATTTTTGAAAAGAGCAGACGAAGAAGCATCGAACCATATATTGAAAGATTTTTTTAACTGCTTTCCTAAAAGTTTTACATCAAACTTGAAGAAAAACAGCATGCCTTTCACAGTCACGATATTAATTTATCGATTTTCAAGAGTGTACTAGAATCGCGAGACATATAAGTTACAAAACTATAGCAAGATTTTATCCCTGACCACTAACAGTAAGATATTCAAATCATCGAAGCACAATTTACCATCCGATTCTTTCATCAAAATAATCGGAAAATGAAAGGTTTTGTAGGATTTTTATGAAAAAATCAATTTTTTAACTTAAGAGAAAAAAAGCAATTCTTTGAAAACATTTAAGTGAAAATCGTAGATCTCTATCGTGTTTCTAACAAAAGCTAATCAAAAATGATCCATGGTCACTTATCTCTGAAATGGACATTACAATGCATAATTACACTTATAATCAGAATAGAAATAAATAATATTCGTCACATAACGTAGAGTCAAAATTCCAATTAACGACACGAGATTTTTCACACTTCTTGTTTGCTTTGGTGCACAGCTATTTTGCATCCGATTGAAAATATTTTTATATATTCATGATCGTTGGAATCTGGACTTTTAAATGGTATGACTTCGATCTATCTTTTTCAACGTTATATTGGAAAAATCAGCGGTCTACGATCATCGACTACATCTGTCGTTATTAGTGGTATGTTTCCTATTAACGACACCAAGCCAATTTTTGTCCCTAATAACGACACTCCAGCAAAATTCAAGCAAAATAATTATCTTTTCAGAAAAACGTCTTTTTCACATTTTCTATCAGGAAAACCAGCAACGACCTTGCTGGCAATTTTGTAGAGCGTGTCGAGTTCTACCATATTCCAAAGGTTCATGAGGAATCAATCTTGTTTAACTAGGATACATAGATCCACAAAAAGATCCCCTTCATCGATCAAAAAATAGATGATCCTATTAACGACACCAAACCAATTTTTGACCCTATTAACGACACCAAGCCAATTTTTGACCCTAATAACGACACCAAGCTATTTTGTGGAAAAGAAGCACTAAAAGTACAATTAAGAAAAGATGGAAAGGAAGTGAAATTCTCAAATGTTGAAGGTATAAAACATACCTATTCTATAGTTGAAGTGAAACCAGAACATCAAGGTGTTTATAAACTTACAGCGAAGAATAAGACATCGTCCGAAGAAACAAATGTCACATTAAATGTTACAGGTATGTCCTTATTAAGAAGTTTTCCTTTGGATAGAATAGAAAAGCTGTTAATCTTACGGCTCTAGCGAACCATAATGCAATTTGCAGCATATATAAAATAAAACTAGGCGTTTTATTTTGGGAGACAAAGCATTGTATATTATTCATTACAAGAGTAAATTGTCAGTTTTTTCAAAAAAAAATAATTCTAAAGCTTCTAAAACAAGTTTAAGTTCCAAAACCAGCAATCAGTTTTTGATTAAATTGCATCAATTTTATAACGATTGCTTTTTGGAAGCTGAGTTTCAGGATATAAGAATGCATGAAACGCAATATAATGCTCTGCGTTCCCTGAATCCATATGTGATATTCACAAATTGTTTATAACAATACTATCTGGGGAAATGATTTATCTTAACAGTTCCTAAAGGGTTCTATTTTAGGTTATGTGTAATAAAAGTATCCTACTACCGTTCACTGTGACTTCAGGTAGCAATGAATCTGGTTATTATTATAGAGAGTAGTAATTTAGTCAATGTAACATATTCTCAGAAATGAAGAACCGGTTGCTAAAGTGTAACAAATATATCTCGAGGATTGTAGAAGAACAATGCCATCGTCAGAAAATTAGTTATAAAGTATTACAACAACTATTAGATAAAAGAGTATATGATCATTATATGAATTAAGACTGAGCTCCAATTATTGTCTGGTTTTATATTAGGAATCTGTTAATTATTTCACTGCCATGTAATGGTTAAAGAACAATAAAAGAATCTTTCATATACCGAATGTTTCCATTTTTTAACTCAAAATGTTCGTAATAGTGCACCTGTATGAAAGTTTGCAGTCGGATATTTAAGCACCTGCTATGTTTTAAACTTGTTCTCCATATAAACTCATAACTATATCATACCAATGCTTCGCAAATTAGACAACTCTATCGATGATATCAGTAAACATAATTTCTCCTTACTCCTTTTGACTCGATTAATGACAAATGAAGGCACATGAATACTTTTTTTTTGGATTCTTTGTAGCTCCACTGAATATTACACAATCTTTGAGTGATACCAATGTATTACTCAGTCAAAACAGAACATTACAAATCACGTGTGATGCCTTTCCAGCACCAAAAGTTACATGGTAAGTGCCTTGAAAATATATATTACTGCATTTCGTTACATTGATATTCTTCAGATTCTTCAACGATATTGAATTGAAAAATTCACCTAAGCACAAGATTGAAGCCAAACAAAATGTATTTTCACTTACTGTCAACAAATGTGATCATGCTGATGTTGGAACATATCATGTTCACGTTGGCAAGGGTATTGATCATACTGAACAAACTGCTAAACTCAATATTGGAGGTATGCTTTTTTTTTCATTTTTAAAGCAAGACTTATTCCGTTCTCTCTTCTAGTTAAACTAAAAGTCAAAGCTGCAAAACCAGCTAACGAACAATCATATGTCATTGGTCAAGATATACAAATTGCATGGAGATTTAGTGGAATCGAAAAACTACAAGTGACATGACTATTCAATGGACAACCACTTCCTACTACTGATCCTTTTCAAATCACTGAAAATGAAGATGGAACATCAACATTATCAATCAAAAATGCCGAACTTGCTGATATAATATGTCTATACTGCAAAGGCAACAATTGCAGTTGGTGAAGCCGAAGCTACAACAACACTTAACATTGCTGGTATCAAACCAGTTATTACAAATGATCTCAAACTTGCTCTTCAAGCAACTTAAGGTCAATCAATGGCAATCAAATTATCAGCTACTGGTACACCTAAACCAGATATTGTATGGATACGAGGCGATGATGATCTTGTTCCAAGTGATCGAATTCAAGTGACTGCTCCTACAGCTGAAGGAGATGATATATACATTGACTATTTTGAATGTTCAATCTGAAGATCAAGGTGATTATTCAGCTAAGATTACTAAAGTTGGTGGATCACTTAAATCAAAGAAATGCAAAGTTTCCGCTATGAGTAAATAAAGCTTGGCGTCCGAAACACATTTGTAAAGTTGCATATATTATAGAATCACCTGTTTTTATTGCCAAACCAACAACACAAGAAGTGAAACTAGGTGAAACAAGGTAAAACAGCAGTATTCGAAACAAACATTGATGGATATCCTACACCCAGGCCCCGCGCGAGGGTCTCAGGTTTGGGGGGGGGGGGGGGTGCAAGGCTCCTGAGGTAGTCTGATTGAAGAAAGCAAAATTTTTTTTTTCGCGTCAGACTTAGTATTAATCTTTATCGTACAATCTGAAATGCAATATTTTTTGCGGAGCGAAAACTTTCTGCAACTTTCTTAGAAAATTCGACTGTATCTGGCAAATTCTTAACAAAACAACCAGTATATGATGTAAGAAACTTCCTCAATACTTCTGTCGTCGAAGGCGGCCGCTTTGGCAACGATTGTTCTCGACCAGGCTGTTTCGAAGGAAAAATGGACTAAAGTTAGAAGTTTTTATGGATTGACTACGGTTACGCAGATGTTATTTTTCGCGAAGCGAAAACTTTTCTTATATCAGACTCATGAAAGACTTTTCTTTTTCTTATTTTTCTCGAAAGTAAAAAGTGTTGCTATAACTCTTAGTCATTTCGCCCCCGAAGGCAACCACAGTGGCGACGACTACACATAAATAAAAGTGTTCAAAAGGTAGGATGTAGTAAAGTATACCATGAAAACAAGAAGATCAGAGTTATTTTCAAGACGAGTATGCCTATGCGGCTACTTCTTCATGAAGGGAAAAATTCTAATATTTCAAAGTTTTGTAGCAAAAAGCATTGTTTATGCCAGAGTTTTAAATAAAAAAACAGTTGATTTCTTCAACTTGCCGTAGAACTTCATGTTTTCGACCGATATCTCAACGATAATCGTCGATTACTATTATAAAAAGATCATTCCCTGACTCCCATTTCCATTCAGAACATCTCTGAAAGATGTCTTTAAAAATACCCCTGTGAGATACTTTGCAGATTCAAAAAAATATTATCCATTTTGGTATCTAATAATACATAATTTTTAATTTTTGGGGGGGTGCACACCCCCCTGCACCCCCCCCCCCACTTTCGCGGGTGCTGCCTACACCAAAAGTCACTTGGCTTCTCAATGGTAAACCATTAACACCAAAAGATGGAGTTCAAGTTAAATTCAATGCAGCTACTGGTGATGCTAAACTATCAATTCCAAAAGTTGATCTACAACAACATGCAAGAACAATAACATGTCGTCTCGAAAATCCACATGGAACTGAAGAAGAAACAGTTCGTCTTGACGTGCTTGCGGCACCACTCATCATCACATTATTACCAAAACAAAAAGAAACAGTTACTGTTAAAGATGTAACATTAAAAGTAGTTGTACGAGAATCACCAAAACCAAAAGCACAATGGTTCTATAATAATACACCTGTTGCACCTGAAAATACTACATATGATGAAGAAAGCTTTCAGCGCAATCCCTGCAGGATTAAAATGTGACACACGAGATAGCTGTGATGCTATTCTTAGCTGTCGGTCACGCTCTGTAATGCTAATTTTGGCTGTCGGTCATGGTCTGTGATGCTACTTTTGGCTGTCGGTCACGGTCTGTGACGCTAATTTTGGCTGTCGGTCACGGTCTGTGATGCTATTTTTAGCTGTCGGTCACGGTCTGTGGGGGGAGGGGGGGGTCCAAATTTCTACCTCTAAACACTTCAACACTCTCTTTCAGATCGTGTTTCACAAAAAGTGTGAATATCAACTCTTTTCTTCGAAGAAGCAACAGCTGCTGCAAATGAAGGAACATATTGAGTAGTATTGAAGAATGATCTTGGTGAAACTGAATCAACACCATGTGCACTGACTGTACTTGAACCAGTGAAACTTACAGAGATTGCTCCAACAGCAGAAGTTGTAGATTTGAAAGTGGGTGAACCATTCGCAATATCTGCTGATGTAGATGATAAAGAAACACCAAAAGTACAATTAACAAAAGATGGCAAAGAAGTGAAATTCACCAGTATTGAAGGTACAAGACATATATATTCGGTAGCTGATGTGAAACCAGAACATCAAGGTGTCTATAAATTGACCACGAAGAACAAAACATCAGCGGAAGAAACTACTGTAACATTAAATATCACAGGTAAAAAAAGGAGATTGACAAATTTTTGTATAAGTGAAAGATGACTCGAGCGTTTTTGAAGGAATAAAAATCGCAACTTTTTTTCTATCATTTTAGTACCACTTAATATTGTTCAACCACTCACTGATATCAATGTGCTTATGGGACTGAGCGGCACATTTTCCTTTGTTTGTGACGCTTTCCCTGCACCTAAAGTAACATGGTACGTTCAGATTTTTCACTACTAAAATATATCTTTATACTGATCAATGTATTTTACTAGGTTTATGAACGATACTGAATTAAAAAATTCAGCTAAACTGAACGTTGGTACAAAACCAACCGTAGTTGGAAAACCGACTGATGTTCAAGTACAATTTGCTGGACAATCTTTACCTGACATCACATGGGCACGAACCGATGGTCAACCATCGGGTGAAAATGTCAAAGTTGCAAATGATGAAAATGGTTTTGCTGCCTTAGTATTTGATTCAATAGCATTAGCTGACAAATGTGGTTATACTGTCAAAGCAACAAATATTGTCGGTTCGGTCGAACAAAAGATTAATTTAGATGTTAAAGGTGTTAAACATTCTACTTTCATGAGTTTTTATTACATTTTTATTTAGAAATCAAATCAACAATTATTCGTGATCTTGAACCAGCTCTTGATGCTACAAAAGGTCAACCAATGACATTAACTATTGAAGCAACTGGTAATCCAAAACCACCAGTTAAATTCTTCCGTGGTGTTGAAGAACTCGTTGCTGATGAAGGTCAAATTGAATTAAAAGAATCTGAAGATGGTCAAACATTTACAGCTACAATTCTCAGTATGCAACCCAATCGTCAAGGTGAATATACAGCAACTGTTCAAAATACAGGTGAAATGGCTAAAAGTAAAATATTGCAAAGTATCTGTTTCAAGTAAGACTTGAATTTTTCTTAAATTTTATAAAACTAATTCTTCTTCTAATTTAGAAACACCAACATTTACACGTACACCTCAAGATTTAACCATCCCTGATAAATCAGAAGCATTATTCGAATGCGAAATTGATGCATATCCAAATGCAAAAGCTTCTTGGTTAAAAGATGGTAAACCATTAAATATTAAAGAAGGTGTTGAAATTCAAGCACAAGCTGATAAAGGATTTCATACACTTCGTATTTCTCAAGCTGATTCAATTAAACATATGGATACAATAATCTGTCGTGCAGAAAATGCTATTGGTACAATTGAACATCCATTCCAATTAAATATAACAACAGCACCAACATTAAAATCACAATTAAAAGATCTTGAAATTTTACCTGGACAAGCTGCAACATTTTCTGTTAATATTCAAGGTTATCTAGCTCCAGAATTAATATGAACACATGGAAGTGAAAAACCAATTGAATTACATGATAAATATACTTGGTCAGATGATCAACATTGTCACTTAATTGTTCATAATGTACAAATTGAAAATGAAGATGAATATCAAGTTCGAATATATAATAAATTTGGTGAAGTTACTAGTAAAGCTAAACTTGCATGTTTAAGTAAGTTGAAATTTTTTTTCTTGGATTTATTTTTAATAAGTTTTTTTTTTATTCAGTTCCACCAAGCATATCACCAGCAACAATGGATGATACAATATTACAATGTGATGATGAAATTGAATATCAATTTGAAATAGAAGGTCGTCCACAAGTCGATGTAACTTGGCTTAAAAATGGTAAAGAACTTAAATTAAATGAAAATCCAAATTATATCTTTACATCGGATAAAGAAAATAATAAAGAATCATTTAAAATTCTTAAAGCTGATGGTGATGATCAAGCACGTTATACATTACAAACTTAAAAATAAAGATGGTAAAGCTGAAGTAAATATTAATTTAATTGTTAAAGCTGATCTTCAATTTACAAAAACACTTTCTCATATTGCAACTGTTGTTGGACAAGCCATTACATTTTCATGTGAATGTTTTGGTTTACCAAAACCAACAAATATAACATGGTATTTTAATGTTGTTGAAATAAAAACATCAGATAAATATAAAATTGAATCAAAATATCTATTAATTAGTTTAATTATTAATAAAACAGATTTAATTGATATTAGTAAATATCGTGTTGTTATAACAAATGGTAAACAAACAATTGAAACTCAAGCCAATTTATTAGTACAAACAAAACCAAAATTAGAAGGTAAACCACAAGATGCACAAACAATTATTGAAGAATCAGGAAGAATACAGTGTAAATTTTCTGATTCACAACCATTTACTGTCACATGGTTAAAGAACGGTGAACCATTGAATTTACCAAATGACAATATCGAAGTTATTAGTGAAGAAGATACGGATATTCAAGCACTTGTATTTAAACGTGTAGAAATCGAAAATAAAGCAAGTTATACAGTTCAAGTATCAAATATGGTTGAACAAGCTGAAGGAAAAATGAATTTAGCACCTAAAGGTTTGTTTTATCATTCAATGAAATTTTATATAAAATATGTGATTATTTGCTTTCTAGAAATCAAACCAACAATTATTACAGATCTCGAAGGAAAAACTGTTCAAAAAGGTGAACCATGTGAATTAACAATTGTAGCTGACGGTAAACCACAACCACAATGTAAATGGACATTTAATAATCAAGATTTAACTTTAATACCTGGTGAAATTGAAACAATAATTGATGAAAATGATAAACGTATTCATTCAACTCAACCAAAACATATTGGAGAATATTTATGTACATTATCAAATGGCGGTGGTAGTGTTAAATCAAAGAAAGTTAAAGTAACTTGTGAAAAATCTTCACAATTTGTATCAGAATTTGGTCAAACAGTTAAAGCTATTCAAGGTGATGATGCAAGAATTGAAAGTCCAATTGATGCTTATCCAGTACCGGAATTTACTTGGTCAAAATTTTAATCGTTTATTTTTCAATTATTAATTTCTTTTTTTTTGCTTTTAGGAGTCGATTATCTGATAATAAAACTTTAACAGACAAAGATGGAAATTATTCTATTGCATATGATACAGATAAAAATGCTTCAATATTGATAATAAAACAAGTTAATTTAGCTGAACATGAAAATAAATATATTTGTCATGCAACAGATAAATTTGGTTCAGCTAATATGTGTACTAAATTAATTGTTCTTATTCGTCCATATTTTATTGAACAATTAAAAGATGCACAATTTCATGAATTTGTTGAACAATATGCTATTGAATATCAAACTGAAGGTTTTTCTGAACCAACAATTCAATAGACAAGAAATAATGAAATAATTTCATCAACATCAAATGAATTTCATATTGAAAAAAATCGTTTAATTATAATTGAAACAAAATTAGAACATTCAGATACATATGCTGTTTAATTAACAAATGAAGGCGGTGAAATTGAATCATCTATGCAATTACCAATTACTAAAAGATCTATTGAAGTTGGTAAACATCGTCAAGATACAATTGGTTTAGAAAAAGATCAAATAACATTTGAATGTGTTTTTACTAAACCAACTGAACGTGTTAAATGACTTTTAAATGATAAAGATTTACCAGATGAACTACGTTTTATACTTAAAAGTGAACCAAATCAAAGATATTTTCACTTCGAAATACATTCATTAACACTTTATGATACTGGAGAATATTCTTGCATTTATGATGAAACAATAAATTCAAAAGCAATGTTAATAGTTAGTGAATTACCAATTGATTTTGAAAAATCATTAATTAACAAAATATGATATATTAACACTTGAATATATTCTTACAAAACCAAATAAACAAGTTAAATGGTTTTTTTAATAGTCAACAATTAAAAGCTGATGATCGATATCGATTTGAAACTGAAGATAAAATTCATCGATTAATTATTAGTAATATTGCACCAAATGATGAACGAAATCATGATGTTGTTACAAAAAGTGATAGAAAGAGTTCAGCATTTGTTAGTGTTAAAAGTAAGTTTATTTATATCAAATGTAGTTTTAAATTATCAGATCTATAACTGTTGACAGTCATGAATAATTTGACTAGAACTGAAAGAATACATATAATAGGAAATATCTATGATTATACAGACAGATATACTAGATCGAATTAGAAAGATACTTGTCAACTAGACGGAAGATATCGAACTTTGAAAAAGATCTCTCATCAATGCTAGTAGTCAAGAGTACGGCCTGACTCGTTGATCTACATGTAAGCGTCAATGACATTCCTATCAAGATTGTCTAAGAGTATATTAGGTATGAAGAGAAAACACTAGATGTCTCTATTTGACGATTAACTCAACTGATTTTTTTTTAGAAATTCCTGTTGAATTTGTTCGTCCGTTAACCGATGTTGAAATTCAAGAACGTGCATCAGAATTAATCCTCGAATGTGAATTAAATAAAAATGTTCATGTTGAATGATATCGTTTTTCGGCTCAATTAACATCTGTTACTGATGAACAACGTATCTTTCTCGAACATAATCATCTTTTTCATCGTTTAATAATAAACAATTTTCAAATGGATGATAATGGAACATATTCATATCTTTATTCACATCAACATGTTGATTCATCATTTCAAGTTCATGTGAATGAATTACCATTAGCTATTTAACAAGATTTAAATGATGAATATATTATAACGGAAAATGATGATTTAATATTAAATCTTGAATTAAATAAAACAATATCATTAAAATCAGAATGACTTAACCCTTTCACGGCGATGTGAGCCACTGGTGGTTCACACTATAATACACATTAGTTGGCCAACCATAAATAATAGTAAGTTCTCAGAAAACTTCTTCGTCTAGCATACTTTATAGCACCATCTGCACTGGTCATTTTGGTAAAAAAATATTGAAAGTTTGACATATAAATGACGGTACTCTAGTCAATATACCGAAAAATGTTGTAGTTCCAGCAAATAGAACTGTTTGGTATTTTCGAATTTTTTAACTCGAACACCGTCATTTATTGGTCAAATTCAAATATTTTTTCACCAAAATGGTAAACGCAGACGACTCCATAAAGTCTGCCCAACGAAGAAAGTATCTGAGAACCTTCTGTTTTTAAGGTGGACTGTACACAGTTATATCCCTCAAATTTTAAAACTTTCCATAATTCTATAGTCTATTATCACCCTATAAATCATCAGCTATATTTTTAGGTTCCATTTTTAGCGGGCTTTTATTTGATATAAAAATCACTTTTATATCGCTTTGCATTTAAGCTGTGTTCATTGAAAACACGTTTTTAGGAAACTTGTAAAACCAAATCGCCGCGAATGGGTTAAAAAAGGAGGAAGGTACCAATTTTTTGTGCTTGTCGATTGAGAATTTTTTCATTGTACTCAAATTCTTTTTACAATAAATGAATGAAAGAAAATAGGTAGATATACAGGGTGATAGAGAATTTCAAGTTCTATCAGAATATATGATTACGTTTTCTAAAGCTTATTTTTAACATCGAAAAAATTTTGAAAAACTATGCGAGATGTCAATGATTATATTAAGTATGTCGAAATGAGGTATGAGAGTCGTGTTCATTTCATCGGAAAAATTTTTTTATACAGCAATGCAAACAAAAATATAAATATACAGGAAGATGTAAAATTTCACGAGCTTTCAGAATATATCCTTACTTTTTAAAAAATATCTTCTTTTGATAACAATATTCTCAAAATACAGCATGCAACTTATTTTTTCCAGGGGTGTATATATATATATGATTTGAACAACATTCTAAATATAACACTACATTTGCGGTATTTCAAATTAACTGACTACGCAGATGTTCATCAAGTGTGACAAATAACATGAACGAATGAAAAGTTTCATTCATTGTTATGAACATCATTAGACTAAAAAAAAACACCTCATTGTTTTTCTTGACGATATCGGTCAAATAGAACGAACGAGCATAAATATATAAGTACAATTATGACATTCATAATGTGAGAAAAAAATATATATGCATATTTGTCATCATGGAATCTTCATCTATTCAACTGAATGATTTACCCGATGAAATTCTCCTTATTATTTTCAAGAACTTAAACAATATTAATTTACTTTACTCTTTCATCGGTGTTGATAAACGACTTAATGAAATCGTACATAATTCTGTATTTACCAGTAGTTTAACATTCTTCGATTACTTAACTAATGGTTGTGTGTATCCATTACCTAAATTAGTGCTTGATAGATTCTGTTCACAAATCTTACCTGAGATTCATCATAAAATCAATTGGCTTGACCTTGAACCATTAACTATGAAACGTGTTCTTCTTTCTGCAAATTATCCAAATTTATCTGGACTTGGTATATATAATATTGAACCACAAATTGCATTAAATCTATTAATTGGTAAGATATTTTTATTTAAATTTTTACACTTAGTTACATTTACAGTAAACTAATGTTTTTGTTTATAAAAAGTAAAGCAAGATCAGTTTTGATAATAACTTTTTATTTATATTTAGATGAAACTTTAATGCATAGATTTAAAAATCAAATTTCATCACTCGTTATCGAAGCTATTGATAAACAAATTGCATCATCAAACCTAGACACGCGTCTATTTACATGTATCTTCAATATGTTTACCAATTTAAAATATTTAAAATATTCAAACTTTAATCAAGCTTTTTATCATCAACGATTATCATTCACGACTTCACCTCCAACTATGTTCTCATCAACTTTATTAAAATTGGATGTCAAAGTACATTGTGTTGACGACTGTCTTTATTTACTTGACGGTCGTTTCAATCAACTTCAAGTATTCCACGTCGATATATCATCACCATATTCTCGTTGTTTCGTCTTAAAAATGAATAAAGTATGTTTTTATTTAACGTCATCAATATCTGTATCATCTTTTTTAGCCAAAACTACCAAATTTGAGATGTTTTTCATTGTATTGTCTATCAGGAATACATTTCTATGATGAAGTAATATTACTGTTACATCGAATGTCAAATTTACGAGAACTTAGTTTATATTTGTCCGTCAATCATGCGAATAGATTTATTGATGGAAATGATCTGAAGCAAAATATTATTAATTATATACCGCAATTAAATCAATTTCACTTTGATTTTCGTTCAACTATATCTCTCAAAGATCAAATTGATTTACCATCAAATGAAAATATTCAACATTCATTCAAAGACTTTTCAAATAATGAAATTATTTCTTGTGTTAATTATTTTCTAGAAGCAAAACAAGGTCATTGTCACATCTATACTTATCCATTTACATCAAGAAGTTATGAAAATATCACGAATAATTTCTCAGGTGGAATATTTAAATGTGTTACTGAAGTATCATTATTTGATGAACATTCTTTTGAACATGAATTTTTTCTTCGAATCGCTGAATCATTTCCATTTATGAAATGTTTGACTATAACGAATCGAAAACCACAAAATGATAAACAATGTAAAAAATTGAAAAATAACACTCAAGATCTATTAATAATTACATATCCTAATCTTAAATGTATTGATTTCAAAGATAGTCACGATGATTATGTCGAACAATTTCTACTTGATATCAAAACCTGTTTACCATATTATATTGATATTCATGTTCATTATAAATCTTTAAAAAGACTAACACACAATTTTAGACGAAATGCAACAAAAATTAATTGTTCTAAAGTGATATATCAATGTTTTGATAGAATTACTCGATTTCCAATACATTTTAAAAATTATTTTCTTGATACCAAAATACATGATTGGTGATTATTTTTGTTTCTTGATTGTACAAATTTGACTTTGTATAGAATAAATATATTCAAAGTTCTTATATCATAGTTTTATAGCATGGACTCAATGACACATTTCAAAATATCTTTTTTCTCAAATGTACTTTTATACTTGCATAGATAAGTGAAGATTTTTATGATCATATGATAAAGACCAATTGAAATTCCTGAACCGCACTTGTCTCTGTCATGAAGAAAGATTTTAAAATTTCGATTTCATATTTAGAAACAATATTATAGATCTTTTACTTCCGTATAATCATCATTTTAAGACTTATTAGGAACTGAATAAAAACTGAAATAAGGTCGTCAAGAGCATATATATATATAATTAATCACGTTTTGTGTTATTTCCGAATAAAATATTGTTGTCTATCGAAAAATATATTAGTAATGGTTATCATTTTTGCAATATGTACTGCTTTTAAAACAGCAATCTTGAAAAGATTGATGGATGTAACAAAAAACTTAGCTCTTCAAATGCGTTTTGACATGCACGACAATAAAGCGAGACATTGCTCGAAGTGTTATCTTTTCAAAGAAGATGAATGAATAAATAGGATATTTTTTCGTAAATCACAAGAAAAAAGGTAGGTAAGATAGAAATACTGTTGACATTTTTGTTCCATTTGTAAGAATAAAGAAACGGACAGTAGAGATTAAAAATGATTCGAAAAATATTGATCTATGTTTTTGGTGCATTAACAGTAATAATTCCCATAATACAATTGTTCACTGGATTCTATTACATAAATTCATTTGCATAATCTCCCTTCAAAACTGACTCCCCATTGCTGATGACATTTGATGGAACTTTTTCATTTGTTGTTCTTGTGCTGGGCTTACTGGTTTCCTGCGTAAAAACACATCGTATCCATGGTGATGAAAAAAGCACAAAAACAAACCATTGATAAAATCCTTTCTGTAATGTAAATAAAAGAAATTACCATTCTTTTTTTGTTTATAGTATTGATCATGAACGTGTTTTTTTGTTTTCAACAATGGTTTTTATAGCGATGCAAATTCAAGTCTACAAAAATTACAGTTGTGT
Source organism: Macrotrachela quadricornifera (assembly GCA_022393335.1). Taxonomy (NCBI): domain Eukaryota; kingdom Metazoa; phylum Rotifera; class Eurotatoria; order Philodinida; family Philodinidae; genus Macrotrachela; species Macrotrachela quadricornifera. The sequence continues at coordinate 21,347 of JAJEKB010021757.1, read as the reverse complement.
AGAGTATATTCATCCGAAATTGAATATCGACTGTATATTCACATTGTACACGGATGCATTTGGTATCTCGAGCACAAGTTATGTGATTATTATTCTATTCATTGCAGTGCCCATGATGACATTGGTTGATCAAATAAATCATGAAAAAGTAGACGTTTTTAGCAATAGGTCAATTAGAAGTTTTTCAAGGTGCAAATCAAGTTCCAATAATTGTCAACATTATTCAACTAATGAATGAATATTAATGCTTCTTTTGTGTCTCAACAACTATATATACTCGCACAGTTCCATTTCGTGATATTATAGCTCATAATATCTAGTATATACGTAGAAAATCTCAGATAATCTATCGATGAGTTAGTCTCATTGGGATAATTTCATAATATAGCCTATGTTACTCAAGAAAATAGAGAAATACAAGAACCTCGATCCTTATTAATTGTCTTAAAATATTTGATAAATGCCAAAAATGTGAAGATTGTCTTTGACGACGAATCAATGTTAAACAGGATAAAATTTTTCTTCTTGCTAATGATCAATAAAGTCAATAAATAATTCATTATATTTATTATCTTGAATAAGTTATTTCAAATTTTGTTTTTTGTATGAACAAAGAAAAAAAATGAATCATGGCCAAATAAATATGAAAAAAATGCTTACATTCAATTTATTTAGATTTCGTTCTTCTAATACTTTCTTTTCTATTATAAACTCAAGATATTGCTGTTTAATTAAATGATTTATTTTAATAAATACATCTTTATCTTAAAAATGAAGAATATAAACTAAATGCCCAGGTGATTCAATCCGACCTGTGGATCCTATCGAAAAATATCGGATTACATCGGAAACCGACTTCTTCCATTAAAAATCGATCGGATCCGACCTACATTTTGTCGGATTCCTAACCAGATTATATCGAAAAAGATCCGATCGGAACCTACGGAAACTGACAATCGGATCATATCGTATCCTCTCAGAACCGTCGTCGGGAAAGACCAGAGATAGATGTCGGATTCTAGAGAGGATTTAGTCGGATTTCATCGGATTTTCCCAAAATGCTACTTAATCGGATTATGTCGGAAAAGATCCTGCTGAATCATTTCAAATCCGACAAGTCGACCACACCGAGCTTACATCCGAAGTCAGCACTACAGTCAAATTCTATCGGATACGGACAGTATTCTGATTCGATGCGCATCGGAGCCTATCGGAAAGCTTATGACTAAATTCCGATCATTGGATCTGATCACTTCTCAACATTTCCGACAAGATTCACAGAAATTTTACCAAATTCCGTTGAATTACGACTAACTTCAGACTAAAATCCGTTAACCGGACAAGTGCCTATTTATGTAGAACCTATACGTCAGAGAATGTAAAAGACATCATATTCATGCAGTTCCAATCGAGCATGTAGGAAGTGAGCATCTTTTTGAAAAGCCATGAAAAGTGAGAATAAATTAGCATCAAACGAACCTGGAAAGCTTACTTTTCAAACAAATGACTGACGAAACATCACACTGATGTTTGGATTCTGGGTAATATGCATCAAAAAAGAATTCATAGTCGATGCTAAAGTTAAGGTTATAGTTTTGCAGCACACTTTATAAAAAAAACCATAAGTAAGCAGAAGTAAGAATAAATGAGTCCGAAACTATTCACTTTTGAATTGAGACCTTTATCAGTATGATTTCAATCGCTTTCCGGGAATATTAAGATAAAGGAAAATTATTTACATCTGTTGAGAGAAAAAACATAACAAGTTAATGAGCATCACGTGGATCGTATCGAAAAAGCCATGCATCATGGTTTTGTTCTATTTCTCAACATATCACAGCTCATTTTCCACTCATTCTTACAAAAATGAGCATCGTAGAAATATTTTGATGCTCACTTTTGCTCACTTTAGACATTAACATTACACGAATGAGTTCGTGAATGGGCATCACGTGAATCGTATCGAAAAGGGCATCCATCATGCTTTTCTTCCATTTCTCAACATCTCTCCGCTCATTTTGCTCTCATTGTTACAAAAATGAATAGTGTAGAAATATTTTTATGCTCACTTTTCCTCATTTGTGCTCACCTGAACATTAACATTATACGGATGGGTTCGTGAATGGGCTTCAGGTGAATCGTATCGAAAAAGGCATGCACCATAGTTTTCTTCTATTTTTCAACATCTCTCCGCTCATTTTCTTCTCATTGTTACAAAAATGAGCATTGTCGAAATACTTTGATGCTCACTTTGGACATTAACATTACACGGATCGGTTCGTGAATGGGCATCACGTGGATCGTATTGAAAAGGGCATGCATCATGCTTTTCTTCCATTTCTCCGCTCATTTTCCTCTCGTTGTTACAAAGCTGAGCATTGCAGAAATATTTTGATGTTCACTTTTCCTGACTTGTGCTGACTTTGGACATTAACATTATACAGATGGGTTCGTGAATGGGCATCACGTGGAATGTATTGAAAAAGGCATGTATCATGGTTTTGTTGCATTTCTCAACATGTCTCAGCTCGTTTTGCTGTCATTGTTACAAAAATGAGCATTGTAGAAATATTTTGATGCTCACTTTTGTTCAGTTTGGACATTAACATTATAGAGATGTGTTCACGAATGGGATCACGTAGATCGTATCTAAATATGTTTGATTTCTTGCTTTTGTGTGAGAGTTGTATTTTTTAAAGTTTATATGAGCGCCTATCTTGGTGCAGGTTTGATGATGCGGTTTTCGGTTATTTTATGAGGTTTTAAAATAGTGTGTAGATGGGAAATTCTGTGATCATCATCTGACCGGGTGTGTGTGGAAGCTGGTTGCTTGGTTGTACCGTTTTTTATTAAAAGAATGGTTTTTCTTCGGTTTGATTCGGATGTGGTACTTTGTGTTTCTTTGGTTTTCCATAAAGCGGGAACTGTCAGATTCAGTAGTATAATGTCATTTCTGACTATTGGTTCCTGTCAGTTCCGATGACCGATGTCCGAGCATATACTGGTGAATCCGGTGGTGGAATTTTGGTGGAAAATGTCGGGATTCAGCAGAATACGGTATTATATATCAGATCGTGTCGGGTGGATGGGGTATTATCGGATTTTAGGGATGTCCGATGCTTTCCGATGCGATGCCAATCACTTGGGTGACTCTGATGAAATATTAACAAATAAAGATGATATTATTCCATTTTATTAGAAATTAATTATTGATTAATTAATAATAAACAATTTTTAATGATTGATTTGATGATGCTGAAATCATATTCAATTGTTTAATAAGTCACTATCTATCAGAAAATGTAGAATATTATGATGGACTTAGACAAACTGTTCAAAATAAAGGTTATATGAAAAATCTCTCCAAATAATTTCTTGTGAAAATCGTTGTCATTCTTTAAGTAATATTGCATGTCTTTATGATTATTTACAGAAATATGCTTCAAACTCTTCAATATTATTATAAATCCTTATTAATCGTGACAAATACAGGGTGAGCCATTAATATCTTTACGATAAAATATTTCAATATTTCCATTATGGCTCGCGAAAATGAGCTGATTTTTTTATGAATGATAGAGACATGTTCAAAGTTTATATCCACAAAGACATTCCTAGAGAGACCCTTTCTTAAGTATCATTATTGATCTCATCAAAAAAAGTTTACTTTTTCACATATAGAAGGAAAAATAATATATTTAAGAAAGAGTCTCTCTAGGCATGTCTTTATAACTATAAAGCTTGAACATGCCTCTGTTACTGATAAAAAAACCAGCTCGTTTACTCGAGCCGTAGCGGAGGTGTTTATTCTTTTTTCTGACAATGTCACTCTTGCGGCACTCTCTACGCTTTTTTTTCCTATGTGTGAAAAAATAAACTCTTTTTGCTTAGATCAATAGTGATACTTAGAAAAGGGTCTCTTTAGGCATGTCTTTATACATATAAACTTTGAATGTCTCTATCATTCATAAACAAATCAGCTTATATGCGCGAGCCGTAATAGAAATATTGAAATTTTTTATCGGAAAGATATTTATGGCTCACCCTGTAATATTAATAAAGCGCTGTATATTAATAACATCAGTTAATAATATCAAAAGACATCAAAAGTATTTTTAAATAATCGATCATACACATTTATGGCAATAGTTTATCAGAACCAAGCTGAAATATTTTATCAAAAAAAAAAAATTAAATCAATTAATCGAGATTTTTCATTAAATTCGACTAATGAATTATCTTGATCGCACGTATATCAAACAAATTATTAAATGATTTCGAAAGAGCTTATAAAATAATTCACAAAGATTTAATTTGTTTTCTAGGAAAATTATTTTTTCAATTCATCAAAATAAAAGAACGAAAGAATTTATTAGACATAAATATTTATCCCTCGATCGAAATCGATCGATGCATATAGTAGAAAGAAAGAAAAGAAAAAATGATGTAAGATTATTCGACAAATGTAAATCGTTTTAATTCAATAGATGGCTCCATCACTATTTAAATATCTGTATTTCTAATGTAAATTTAAAAAACTGAACAATTAATGATTTAGAATGTTATCACTTGTTGCTGCTTATAATATTGCTGGTTTAACAAATATTTGTTATACTAATGACGGAAGGTTTATTTGATCCATTAATTAATAAATCTTATTCGTTTTACTCAACATGATTCTGGATTATTTATTAAAGTTTCTTTATGTTTTGTTGGTATAAAGTTAATTAAACATTTCTTTATTATTTATTTTATTTTCTTTTTTATGGATTTCAAACTTCTGTAGTTATCGTTAATTTAAGTGATGATTTAAATAAATAAAAATATTTTGATGAACATCAAGCACTAATACTTACTTTAAATGTTCATCAAGATAAACGACGACTGGTAAGAATATCAGTTTGCTTTATTTGAAAAAGAAATAAACAAATAAATATTTTAGACAAATTGATCATGTGATGGTGCTATTGGAATATTTAATCTCGATAAACAAACATTAATTGACAATTAAATCTAATCACAAAATCAAATAATATTAGGTAAATTTTTACAAAAAGAATATTTTTTAAAATTTAATTAAATAAATTTAGAACCGGTACATCATTAGTAAAACTTGATTGCGATCGAACTGATCATGTAAATTTTATTTGATTTAATTTAAATAATGATTTGATTTCATATATTTGTAGATATTAACTATTCCAGTAAAAAAATCCAATTAATTTCTATAAAAGTTATTAATGAATAAGAAAAAAAATCTATGAAAATGATTTATTTAATGAAGTTTGTTTTCTTTTATTAATAAATATTTAAAAATAAGATTTTTTTTCTCTTGTCTTAAGTAATTAATTTAATTAGTTAGTCATCCTATCAAATATTATTTATTGTCGCTCATATAAATGGTTAATTATCAATTGTAAATCGTCTTACTTTTGATGTTTGTATTAAGTAAGAGGAAAAAAAAATTTTCTTAATCTATTTGATCTAAAATAATTCCTTTTAAAGTTATTTAAAAAAAGATGGTGTTTATTCATTATCATATCCAATTGATGAAAATCGATTTACTTGTTCAACAATGGGTGTAAGTTTTATCTAGATGCCATATAAAAGAATTATTATTCATACAATTAAGGATGTGAGGGAAAAAAAGATGAATATGGATAGATAAAATGATCAAGATATCTTTTTTTTTCTTGGTACTCTCGAACGTTAGAAAAGAAAGCCATCGATGAAACATTCTGTATGCATGTTTTCGAACTCACAAAAGGCTAAATTTTTTTTTTAATATCAATCAATGGTAATAGTTTAAAGTAGTCTTGATTAGCATTGTTCTTATGAAAAAAATTCTAAGTCAGCATCTACTGCCAAAAAAAATCAGCTCATTTGGTTGAATTGGAATGGAAATATTCAAAATTTTTATCGTAAAGCTATTTATGAGACATCCTGTAAATGACTATGATATGATATTTTCTCTTGAAAATTTCTAAAAATAGGAGCAAAATAAAAGAGAATTGAGTGAGTTTTAAAATCAATCCTATTAATCAAATAGAGTTGATCTGAAAAGCCGATCGGATCGATTTCACTTTTAATGTATAAAAATAACAGAGAAAATATAGGACAAAAATAATTATTTTTTGTGATGTTTTTTGCTAAAAACAAATTTCTAACTCGAGATTATCTTTTTTTAGTTTTTAACTTATTTAAAATGTATTTATGTTAAGATGAATAGGTTCACGTTGATGTTACTGAATTTATTAAAAAACCAACATCATCAACACTAACAGACAATGTTTACTTTTTTTTGTCTTGTATTTTTATTAAATACTTAATATTTTTAAAAAGAAATTGATATTGAAAATTTGACAAATAATGATGAAGAAGATGGTAAATTATAAAGATAATATATTTAGAATAAATTTTTTATATTTAAGGTTGTGAATCAATTTCAAATGATAGTGAACAAATAACAAATGATAAAGAAATAATTTCAAATTGGATTGAACATGCATTATCAATGGTTGTTGTTGAACAAAACCAGTTGAATTGAAACAAACCTTTTATATACTCTCTTGTTCCAATTATTTCATTTTCATTAAAATAATGCAAAAAAAAACTCCCTCACTGTAATGCGTATTAACATCATTTTCTTTTTTAGAGCGATGAACAAATATTCAAATTTTACATTTTTAAATACATTATTGGAACTTCATCATATGATGAATTTCGATAAAATATTTTCCATCTTTCATTGGACGATGATTAAGAAAAATTATTTGGTTGAATATCAAAAAAGGAGTAAGCATTGTTTTTTAAATGAATTTTTAAATTGAAAAATTTTTATTCTAGCATAATGAAATACCTAATTCTTGTGAACCTGATAGTACTGGTCATGTTCACATGCATTTAAAATATGCACATGAAGATGCAAATGATATTTCTTGTGATATTAATATCGATAATAATAATTTTAAAATGATGATCGTAAGTTGACCAATAGAGAAAATTCTTATCTTCTTTTTTTCAATATTCTAGTCAACGATTTATCATCATTTTTCAATGAAATTACAAAAAAACAAGTATTTTAGTCAAGATGGGTAAGATAAATAATTATCAGAATCAATAAACTTAATCTAATATATTTAGAAATTGGAATGAACGTCAATTGATTGACTTAATCAATTATTTTCAAAGTACACTTAATAATTTTCGCTTGGAGGAAAAGAGAAAAATTCAACTAGGTGAAAATTCACAACAACAACCAACTGGTGAACAATCAATGGCACGTTTCACAGGATCAATAACTACATGTTCATCAGCTAAAACAACAACCAAGTGATGTACCTTCACAACAAAGATGTCAATACGTCGAATTATTTGATCAAGAATATCCTGAACATGATGATATTAAAAATAATATGCATTATTTCATAGTAACTTCTTGATTAATTAACAAAAGAAATAGATTGTCTATTAAATATAGTTTGAACAAGAAAATAAACAAGAAAAAGAGTCCAATACTCCTTTTTACAATTGTCTTGAAAGTATAGTTTGTTGAAGAATATTAACTATTAATAGTTTAGTAACTGCCCATGTAACCATTTTTAGTTTTTTGTCGCGTTTCCGAGCGTTTGCAGGCAATAGAACGTAACACATTCCAATGCGTTCAAAACGCAACATTAACGGGGACCAATCATTTTCATAACTTTTTTACAATCTTCACGAAATTCTACAACACCATAATTTTTTGTAATTTCTGGTTGATGTACGTCATAATTAGCCATTGCAGTAGCAAGTCTTGTTAACGATTGTCTTCCACTACCACCAACACCAACTAATAATACATTACCACCAGGTAAAAGAAGTATAAGACATATACGTGATAAATGTTCAAGAACATAACGAAATACAACTAAATTCATTTTAGTTTTTATGTGTACTATTATATTCTTCAACTGCTTTTTCAACAATTGAATACATTGTATCAATAACTTTAATTTCTTCATAAAAACGTTCTTCAACTTCAAGATCAGGTCGAAGAAAATTACCAAATAATAAACTACGTAAATCTTGTTCAGTTACTTTTCCATCACCTTTTCTACTATTTGCCAAATGTTCAAATACAGCATCAAAGCTTTATTTAAATATATCTTTAACACAACCTTTTACCATTCTTAAGAAAAAAAAAATCAAGAAAAAAAATATTTTTTTCAATTATTAATATTCATAACTTACTCAACAAGTCATGTACGATCTTTATCATCAATCAAACGATCATAAAAAACACGCATTGTTTCATGTACCCATAAACTATAATAAAAGATTATTATTATTAAAAAATCAAAATTTGCTTCTTTACCGAATAAATATTCGTTTAGATTCAACTTCAGATTTTCGAATTAAACAACAACCAAGAATAACACGTGAAAATCACGTAAACTAAAAATATCTATTAACCCATTCAACCAGATGTGACCCACTGGTGGGTCACATTACACGGTAATAAAATGGAATCGGGTTGAATGGGTTAAAAATTCATACAAAATATTTTCTTTTAAATAGATAAATTTATTTACCCATGAGATTTAGCTGGTGTAGAAAGAAGAGAAATAGCAGCAGCATTATAAATTTGTAATGTTGATTGAACTATTTGATTACCAATTGTTCAATATTTAATGGTATTAATTCAATAAATCCATCACAAATTGCTTGAAATGATATATTTCTTCGACTGTAAATATAATTCAAATCTTCATCTTCACATAATATATTGTCAATATAATCATAATCACAATGACTATTTTTAATTAAAATTTGATGAATATATTTGTTAGATGCGTTACATTCATAATAATCTTGTCTTATTTCTTCTAATATATCATTTATATTATAAATCTAATACACAATTTCATCATCTTCATGAGGACAATCATATATCTTATCTATGAGACGAAATTTTCCAATACATTTTAATGAATTAATACATTGATACATGTTCGATTTGTCACATATTGAAGTAGTATAAGTACCAATTGTAGCACGTTTCTTAAAAGCTTTTTATATAAGTTGTACATATGTCTTTCATATTTCTGACTCCATACAAGTGGATTCATCACTTGGATTTCATGCACTTTAGGATGATAACATATTTCATTATTAAATAATATCTTGGATGTTTTATTCAGAAGATCATCGTAGCGAGAATTATTATAACATATATAAGGAGGATTCCGCTCTTAGTTCCCCTTATATTGTGAATGATTTCTTGTATAAGTAGTATAAATATGACCAAATACAACTGGAACATTTGGAACATATAATATTTCTGGACATATGGAATTATAAAATGGATATTTTGAATCTAGAACACTAAGAAGACATTTAAATGCTAACCAACATTCATCTTTTACAGAATCATCTTTGATTGAATACATTGTTTTCATTAATAGATCTTTACGTTCTAAGACACAAGAACTTGTTAATAATGTAGGTCTACATATTCTATCTTCACATCCAAATGATGGTTCGTGTGTACGACACTTCATAGAAATGGCACGATCACCTTAAACAACACCATCAATACAATCTGGATTATTTGAATCATCTTGAAAAAATTCTTTTGGTATACATTGTCCATTTGAACATTGATATTCATTATCTTTACAAATATTTATTTCAAGTTGCCAACAATATTCTTCATCAAATTTCCCATCACAAATTTCACTCCAATCTAAACAAGCTGGTAGATGACCACGATTGCATTTCAGATGATTATAACAAGTTAAATCAGTTGGTTTATATTCATAATTATGATAAAATCATGAATAATATTATATAAAGATGAATAAATTGGATGATAATAATATAGTTCATATTGACATATGGAACCAAATCTTGGCAATGTACAATTATAAAAAAAGTTCTTTTTTAAAAGCTAAATTATTTGATGTTAATGATTGATTCAAATAATTTTGATAACGTTCAATAATATCAGTAATCGCTTTTTGATACATCCAGTCATATCTTAATTCGCTTTCGAAATTTGAACAATGATTCCTGCATTCGTCTACTTGTCGATTTGAAGGATAAATGTAGTTATTCTGACTATTGAATATACTATTTGATGCAGAATGATTTTCATCGTTAAATATAATTTAAGGTAGTCAAATAATTTTTCATCAAAATCGTTTATCGAATTCATATTGGTGTCTCTTGAAAACAGTTCTGTCAATGTATCTATCTATATAAATTTGTTGATATTTAATTTATGAGTGAGCAAAATGAATTCTGAATTTTGAGGAATGCACTAAACTCAACAGCTGACGGGTTATAAATCTCTGAAAGGTCAAAATTTTTATCTCGATTTATTAAAAAGTTACGAGTATAATATTGATACTGTTTGAGTGAATTGTTGTTCATTTTATCTTGCGCAATGTTCTCAAATTCTCATTATTAATGTTTTTGATCGTGATTCAGCGTTTGGCAATGGTTATTTGACTACACAAAAATTCTTTTTTCTACTGTAATATTACTACTAATGATTATAGGACATTTCTTTCGTATACGATTTCATCATCAAGTTGTATATATAATTGTTATATTCTCGAAGAATACTTCTGACTGCAAGTTTCACATTTTTTAGATTTTATTTCTTATCATGATAAAGAAAAAAAAGAAAAATAACAGCAACAGATGGTGTCAATAGAACATTTCTTTAGTAATTATGTCGGACTTTTATAAGATCTCGTCGATCCTGCATACGCTATTAATATAGTCATAGATGGTTACTATATTCAAAGCTGTCATTCATTGATAAGTCAAACGAAGAATATTGCCCAGAGTAGGGATGATCCATTTTAGTGATTGACAAGTTCAGCTCTAGTTCAGAATTAACAAACTGTTCAAACGCTCACTGAATCAAACTAAACTATTTCAACAGTTCTTCTCGATGAACTGAGGTGGAAATTAGACTGGATATCCCTCTGTAGCGAATATCTAAAGATCCTCAGGGTTTATTATATAGAAATACAATCTTCGAATTAGTGTACTACCTGAGTCACAGTCACGATCACGCACGACCGTGATCCATGATTGTAATACACATGTTTATAATCTCAATTATTTATTCAGGAATTTTATATTCATATTTGATCAGAAAAAATCTTACAGTTCTTATAGTAATTGTACTAAAAAGACATAGAAATTATTTAACAGGAACGAATAAAGGACAGGACAGGTTGATAAAAAATGTTTTAATTCTGTTCTGTGAAAGAAGTGGACAGGGTGAGAGCTGCTTATTTTGCAAATGTAAACACAGCAAGTTTTCAATTCTAAAAAAAGTATTTTAGAGGCTTTTAAATGGTGAAAGAGACCAAAACTACCAACTGGTGATAGCATCATATAGTATGCAGATTTATTCTCTACATATATACTTTACAATGAGCATGATTTAGAGCAGAAAAAAAAGAAAAGAACATCAATAAAATAACCATAAAAAAAGTTGTATATGTCTAATATTTACTACTAATCTTAATAGTGCACTAAAATTTTCTACATTTTTTTTTTATATTTCAATTTTGCTTTCTTTGAGATCTTATGCTGCTGTGTAAATAAAATATTCATAACATTCATTTTTTTTATCATTTGAACTGGGAGTTACTTTTACTTTGAAATGACATTAATTAGAGCGATCCTATGTTACATTTATGATCGTGATCAAAAATATCAATCACACAATACTCTACTTCTAATTTCTTAAAAAGATGTGAAATTTGAGATACAATTAAAATAGTTTTAGAATAATAATGACGTGTACAGCCATATTCGAATTTAATAACTGAATGCTACATTTTTGATATGATCAGCTTTGCTAATAATTGATAAGTTAGCATGGATAACTAGAAAAATAATTGTAGCAATACGGAGACTATATCCTCTCATCATACATCTATCAAATGTGACGGTTCATTTGATTAGTTAACAGAAATGTATGCAACAATGTTAAATGGGAAAGTTCATCATCAAGGGAAGGGAAATGAAGTAGTATATTTCAAAGTTTAATGTTACAAAGAATATTATTATATATTAAATTTTTGAATAAGAAGAACTCGTTCATATTGCACAGTTCTAAAAGTTCTTATTTTATGATATTAAAAAGTAATTTCACGTTTATTAAGTATGATTAATTCTAACTCCCAAAGGACCAACACGCTGAGCTGAATTCTTCCATGGTAACAGTTTGATCCAAATCTCTCGAAGTAAACTAAGACAAATGAATGGCATAAATATAGTTATAAATCGAATAAAAAAATTAAAATAAGGAAATTGCACAGAGGCAGCAAATGTTGGCAAACAGCAATTTTGCACAATGCTTACAGTAGTTGCTGGTAAGGTCAGAATAAGAAAGAGACTAGCAAGAGCCAATAATTGAATAAATATCGGACGATATCTGCGCCAATTGAATTGATTATGTTGAGTTTGTTTTTTTTTCAAGATCACACGTATGAAAAGAGACAAACTAGCTCCAGCTACAATAAAGGTTGGTACAAATTGATGTGCGATTCGAGTATAGAGTGCCACAGATTGAATTTTCAATGAACATGGATATCCACAGAAGAGTGACATCATATTAAATTGATTTTGACATGGATAAAGAAGAATAATTACGATGCTAGAAACAATCGGATAGATCAAAGCCATAAAAATAAGAGGAACATAATGAAACAGTATTCGACCACGTTGAGTGTTGAATAATGTAGAATTAAAAATGAGTAAATGACGCTCAATAGAAGCCCATGCCATTGTTTCATAAATTGCAATAGTAAAGATTGAATTCATAAAATTCCAAAAGAGACATAATACATTGGATGCTGGTTTGACCTCATTAATACGTAAATAATTCAATGTAAAAGAATGATTAAAAAGTGAATCAAATGTTGAAATAATCAATACAACCAATGGTATATGATTGTGCAGAGTAGATAGAAGTTTACGATTTAATAGCAATTGAGAGAGTGTGAAAATGGAACAGATGACGGATGGAATGTGAAAAGTTTGCATAATAATATATTTCGGATGATTCAATGGATCCACAGTAGGATTATTAAGAGATGTGATGTTTGACATGGTGAATAAGAAGAATAAGTGAATCTATATGTATTAAAATAGAAAATAAATTAGTCTTTCACGAATACTTTGATGGAACATTGGATTATAGAACAACTAAAGCTACGTCACCAACAAAAATCTCAATTCTCTAAGATATTGCAAGACTAGTCAAGAATCTCATTTATTATTCGTCACGAAAACAACTCGCGAAGATTTTTTTTTCTCTGCTCATTAATCAGCACCCACATGTTCTCATGTGCTTTATAAAAATCTCTAGTTAAAGTTTATCATAAGTACTTTCAGACAGCTTGTTCAAATAATTGGATTTGATACTCGCGATAGAACTCATTTGAATTCTTCTACAAACATTCTGATTTAAAAATTTTATATAAACTACTGAGAACATATTTAAAATAAGTCAACGTACTAAAACTGTCTCAAAATGCACTAAAACTAAAACAGATACGAATATATTTTCAACTATATTCTATGTAAGAAAGAAAAGAGAAGATTAAAAGAAAGAGATTGTTCTCAACAATAAATGAGGATGTATTTATCCTCCTTTATATATATTGTAACCGATAGACTCGGGGAATAAAACTCATTCTAATGTAAAAAATTATTAAAATAATGCGAGTTCTTGTTTATTATTTTCTAGATGCATACATCAAAAGTTCGCATTTTCTATCTTACGATGAGAAAAATTAACACTCGATTATTCATTCGATCACCTTTCGTTTGCTAGATGTTACATACAGTATTGGCAGTAATGTCAAACTTGAAATTTAAATTCAAGTATTCAATTATATTCCATTCCATTCTATCCAGGATATTCTCAATACTTGAACTCAAGTTTCAAGTTTGACACTACTGTCATATTCTTACAAAAGTATTTTTAAATGGCTTCATATGTAAAATTGAGTTCAATTAACAATTAAATTCAAGTTTTAATTATAAGATGTTTATTTTATTGAAATCTAAATTATGCAGTACGCATATTTATTTTTTTTGTGGTTATTTATATGGCAGAAAATATTTCAGTACAAACTATTTTCTTTTATAATTACATCTGCCAGTGGTTTGGTTTTTATTGAAAACAGGAAATATGAAGCTAACTGCGTCATTTCATAAATTTCAATTTTGAGTACCAACTGTAAGCGTTTTTACTCAATAATTAATCGACTTATGATATTTTAATATGCCAGTGCATAATATTAAAAGTTGAGTCTCTATCTTGAGGTAATATGTCACTTATTTCTGTAGTTCAAATAAATATTCATCATTTATTCCAATATGAGAAAAACATACTCTCATTTGAGTCCTTTGTTTACTCCGTATAGTTTAGAAAATGATCTGATTCTCATATGCAGAATTATACATACTTGTGTATTTAAGTACACAATTTCTCAATCAGTGAAGTGCAGATTATACATATTTCAGCTGATGTGTTTCTTCAACTAACGTCTAAGAATTGATAGTTGACCTAAAAGCATTGATCACATGTACATTAATATGGTAATGACATGTTTCCTTTGACTTTCCGAATTACATGTCTCACTTTATATGAAACATGTCTAATTGGAATTAAAAATTCAGAATAAAAGAAGAATTGATTCATTGCTATATTTCATTTCGAATTCTTCAATGCATAAAGTATTTAAAACATATTTCGTTTTGTTTTCTAAGTTAAAAATGATCTATCAATATACAAAGCATCATTATTGTTAATATCACTTTAACAAGCTGTTTCTAGTCATAAACGAGAGAAAGAGCGAAAGATTGTCGATTATGTTGAAAAGAACGAAATAAAAACTGTTCTGTTCCATATGTTGCTTAACTTGATAAATTCTGAAAAACATGATGACTTATTAACTGAAATATTATGAAGTTTTTCAAGTGGCATATACTTTAGGTATATCAAAAAATAGCAGTGAAGGTACGCTGTAATTTCTTATAAAAAAGTTTCAAGAAACTTTCTTTTTAAATAAGATTTTGTTAATATCTGTTGTGTTCGCTTATATCATGATTATACAAATGCGATTAAGTATTTTTTGATAGTAACATGATAGAGAACTGCGATTTATACCATTGAAAAAAAGGAAATAAAGACAAGTCAAATCATATATTCTAGGATTTTCTGAAATACTTTTTGTAAGATTTTCAATTGTCAAGTATAAAGAAGACTAAGTTAAATAATATGCATTCTAGACGCTTTTTCCTTTTTTCATAAAGAAAAACATCTTTCCAACACTTAAAAAAATGAACAAAAAAAATACTTTAAAAATTAATATTAGAAAAACTTTCAATATACGAATCACAGTGTCTTCATCTCCTCTTTTCAGTAGTGAATATCATAATTCTCTACCTTGTTTCTATTAAAAGTGATTCAAGAAAATACTCATCGGTATTCATATTATCATTACATAAGCAAACAAAACAGAAATTATCAAAACTTTATTATTATGATATTACTTGATGACTGATGTAATAGCATAAAAAAACAGATCATTTTTGTCTCTATCAAACAATATGAAAGGAAATTTTTTTTAAACTTATAAGGAAATAAAATATTTCCGTCGTTATTTTTGATATGCCCTAGGTATTTAATAACGATAGTGAATTATTAACGTGTTGTAATAACGATTCTAACAAGTGTTTCAAAAAGAATGGTCCTCGCAGTACTTTTAATATTTATCTTTTATTATATCTATAACGCTTTTTTATAACCAAAATATAGCTCCTGGAATTCTCTACAAAATCATATATAACTAGATCCTAAAATAGTTTTAGATGTATTTGAAAAATGAGGAAATCTAAAGATATACGAACAGTTGTAAAAACTAAATAACGGTTACACTTTGTATTTCATATTTCAATCTCTAAACTTGCTTTATTAAAAAACCAAACTGTACAATCTAAAAATCAAGTTGACTTAGTTGTATGCTTTGTCTTCAAAATAAAGGAAAATCGTGCGACCCATTTTCACCTATATGAAAAAAACCATTTTTTTTCTTATTTTATCTTTTTATCACCTAATATATTTCCTTTATAAAAAAACGAAATATATCATAAGATGCAATGTGAAGAGCTCTACAATTTACAAACAACAGTTCGTTTTATTTCTATACTTTCATGTTCAAAAAAATCCCAAACTCTGCGATCAGTTTTCGCAACGGCAAAAATTGATAATACACAAATCTGTTTTTTTTTGAAAACAAAAGATACAGAACTAAATCAGTTTTATTTTGTAGATTGCATAGCTTTTCATGCTGCATCTTATCGTATATTTTGTTTTTTTAAGAAAATGTCCTTAAAGATTAAAATATGAAATACAAAGTATGAGTGTTATTTAGTTTTTATAGCTGCTCGTATATTTTTAGATTTCGTCATTTTTCAAATTCATCTAAAACTATTTTAGGGTGTAGTTTATATATGATTTTGTAGAGAATTCTAGAGGCTATTTTTTGGCTATAAAAAAGAATTTTGATCATAGATATAATAGAAGATAAATGTTAAAAATACTGCGAAGACATTTTCTCTGAGATATCTGTTATTTCTCCATCGTAAATATTAATATTCATTAATTCAAATAAAACAGATTATTTATTTTTATATTTGAATGATCATATAACAACTTTACTTTTAGTTGAACTTATTTCATCAAGGGTTCAAACACAGTATAATAATAATTCAATAAATACAACAGATAAGAAAAATACTGATCTATGTAAGATCTATCACAACATTAAAGTTAATTTTATACTTTGTTTGTGTGGACATAAACTTTTCTATGCAATATGCAATGTTCTGCATATAAATCAGCTTAAAATTTGGTGAAAATGTTGACTGAATGATTGAATTTAAAGCTAATGTGTGATAAATTTATTATTGAAAACCAAAAGTTTTAATCAATTGGATTTAAAGGATATTTCATAAAGCATATAATTAATACGTATATCTAAGCTATTATTTAATAGAAATTGTAGTCAATTTATATTAACCGTAAGAAAGTACTGTATTGATAGAAAATCAAAAGTTCCGACAGGTCTGATTTTGAATGCTTGCAAATAAAACCATATTTCTGATTTTTTTAAATTCTATAATTCTGTATTAAGCTATGATTCTATTATAAGCTGATTACTTAATCTATTTTTATAAAGACGATATGATATAAATACTATTTATAGTATACACTATTAATATAAATAGATTGTCAACATTGTTCCATTTCAGTAACATTCATGTCTCGTAGTGCAGTTGACAGTTCATTTTCTTTTGTATGTGAAGAAATGCCATTAGATCAAAGAAATGCACTTTTTTTATGTGTTATCTATGTGAAAATTACACAAACTATACTTATAATAAAGATTTCTGTTCGTTACCAGTTGTAAATTATATAGTCATATAGGTCATAACTTAATCTGGTAATATAGACAGCACATATTGAGCGGTAAAATGAATTAAAAATCAAATAATAATAGTGTAATCTTATCACTGTTTTAGTGAAAAATTTCTCTGAGATAGATTGATCTATCACACCAGATGATATATTTCGAGGTCTGAGTAGCACTGTTACACATTATCCAGAAAAATGTAATGATTATAATAAAACAATACGACTTCTAGACGTTTCGTCGATGTTATTCTGAACAACCGTTTCTGGTACCGAATGTTCAAAACGAACTTAGAAAGCTGTAGATGAAGGAGAATAGATCTCATAATCTTGAGAATGAAAACTCGAAAATAATAATAATATCAATCATTTTATTGAACATCCAACGCAGAACGCGAGGCCGCCTTCCGTCTATTGATAGTTGATTATTTATTTGACAGTTCCATACATAATTTAGTTTGTTTCTTGTTTCGATGATGAGGTCATGGCGTACAAATTTGTATCCATTTAATACTGTATAACTTGCTGCTCATGTGAGTGCTCACCCATGCGTCTATGTATTCAGTTTATTCACGATTTTTTATTTTTTTTTTGTTTTGTCAATGATACGATTATATTAAGTCCTTAAGTTTTTTCTGAATCTTTACTAAAATGCTGTACGTTCTTCGACTATATCTACTCATTGAATTCAAATGCTGCATTAATAAAAGAAGTAGATTTCCGTTCTGAACACCACTATATTTTGATTACGAACACCCGATATTTTTCTTTGCGAACATCCGTTAAAAAATTTTAATGAACATCCGTTTTCTTTTCCATGATCGTTCCGAACATATGATATTTTTATATTTATGATAGCTTATATATTCCATCATTCTCTCAAATTGTCACCTTCTATATTCAATCTAACTTGAAATTCAAAAAACAGATAAGTATATTTCATTGGTTCATTTCTGCTCAGATACAAATAACAAGAATCTTTCAGAATAATTAATAACACTTGTTATAGAAAGGTAAAACTTGTTTTATTTCGAATAGACGTGTGCTAAATCCAAATTGTTTGAATTCGAGATTCGTGCTTTTTGATAAGATATCGACTGATGAAGATAACAATAGAAGTCTACCTGATATTATACACATTATGTCTCAGAAACTTCGATCTGATACTACATTTGATGAGTCAATTTGTGTTAACTACTTCAACGAATAGGATCAAACAATGATCAATGTTTTTTCAATATCAACTTTCGAACGAAAAGGAAAAAGAATTCGTCTCTATGTTAAATCTATCTATTCTTTTTCTCATGAAGATTATACTGTTCAAGTATTGATTGGCATTGTTAATCTAAAATTCAATGAATATTACTTTTATTTAAATGCTTTATCAATAAATATAATTATATATATATACAACAAATATAAAGTTTTAATTATATTTAAAATAGAGATTGAAGAAAGAAAAAAAAATATCTCTTAATCATATTCACTATTTAAATGTATACGTATAATACTCACAACTATTAGAATTTATATTAAATAAGTTACAACAAAACAAAAACCAAATCTACAACAATTACAATAAAATATTTCTTTTATTCTCCTTTTTTTTTCATTTATTTCACTCGGTTTGTTTTTCAGTTTGAATTTCAGCTTTTAAACGATCTGTTAAATCATCAAGAGTATTTTCATTTAAACCTGTTCCTTGACTAACATCTCGTGATGATATGGGATTATTTAATACATGTTGATATTCATCTGTATTATTTGATGCCCATGTTTGTAATTCACCCGATGCAAAAAATGTATAAAACATTAAAACTAATACACAAATTAATATTGATAAAATAAATATTATATTCCATTCACGTTTTAACTAAAATTTTAAATAAATTTTATTTTTATTTTTATATAATTAAAACTTACATGAGTATTTTCTACAATATAACCTGTTAAAAGTGGTACAAGAAAACCAGGTATTGAACCAATACAATTTGATAAGCCCATTAAAATTCCTGCATAATGTGCACCTATATCCAAATGATTAACACCAAAACTAGCCCATGCTGGACCACAACTACCAATTGCAATTATAATACTTATTATAATTAAGGCACGATGATTTATATCTAATAATGTTACAATAAGTAAAGATAATGAAATTACAATTAAAGCTAAATAGAAATGAAATTAATTAAAAAGAAAAAAAGAAAAAATTTTTTATTTTTACATATAGACATGATTAATTTTCGTACATATCCTGTTGAATGATTTTGTGTTAATTTATCAGAAATAAGACCAGCTGTATAGACTAATACTGCTAATAATAACCAAGGTATTGATGCTAATCCACCAGCCTAGAAAAAAGAAAAAAAAACACACATAAAAAGAAAATAACTTTCTATTTTTATTTTTAATCAAACTTCATCAACACGATAACCAAGTGATCGAGTAAGAAATATTGGTAATTCAGTAAACATAACATAGATACACCAATTAGTTCCAAAATGTGCAGCAATAATAGCCCATACAGGAAATGATGTTAATATATCTCTCCATGGAATTGTATAATTCTAATAAAATAAATTTCTTTTAAATAAAAAAAACATTATTTTGTTTTTTTCTACTCGTGAAACAGGATGAACTAAATTTGCTTCAATATATGTTGCTTCTTCATCTGATATAGTTGAATGAGTTGATGGTGATTCAGCAATAAAATAAAACCAACAAAGTGTCCATAAAATACCTAATACTCCTAAATAAAATATAACTTTGTCTTTATTTTTTATAATAATAAAAAGAATTTTTTTTTACCTGATAAATAAAATATCCATTCCCATGACCAATGAGCAGCAATAAGACCACCAAACATCATTGCTACTAATGTACCAATATAACTTCCTTAAAAATAAAAAAAATTAAATCGAAAAAATATTTTTTCTTTCTCGATTTTTATATATACCAGAAAATGCAAATGTTGCTAATTTTGATTTATCATTTTTTGGTGCCCATTTTGACCATATAGAATGAAGTGATGGATATATAAAACCCTTTCGATTAAATTAAATATTTATATTTAATTTAATTTAAAATTTTCTTACTGAACTAAAACCTTCAAGAACTCGAAGAATAATTAATGCTGTTGGTCCCATTTGAGCACATAATGGTGTAAATAAAGTTAGAAATGCACATATACCAACACTACCACCAAATAAATATTTTCCACCTAAAGTTGTTGCTAAAAATCCAGCTGGTATTTGTATAGCTGTATAACTATAAAAAAATGATGATAGAATATAACCTTGAATTTTTGTATTCCAATTATAACCAATCTAAATTATTAAAATATTTAAAAAATAAAATAAAAATAAAAAATATTATTTTTTACTGGTTGTATTATTGATATATTATTTGATGATATATGAATAGTTGGTTTAACCATTGTAATTATTGCAATAGATAAATTCGATCGTAAAATATATGCATTAAAAAATCCAAAAAATGCAAGTAAACTAAGTACATAACGTTTTGGAATTCTTTGATGAATATTCCATAGAGACATTTTTATAGGTAGTACCTTTTTTTTTCTTTGATATGCTTATCAATCTAATTCAAAAAAAAATAATAAGATAGTAATCTTTCATTTTTAAAAAATATATATATTTAAATATAATACAAGAAAAAACAGCCTACTCTTCCATACAATCATTCTGTCCTGCTTCGTGCATGAGTTAATGACAGAATTATATATTTTTATTCGCCATTTTTCTTCTTCTCCTTCTTCTTCGTCCTCTTTTTTTTTTTTCTTTTTATCGAAGAAAAAAAAAATATAACACTATGAGAACCGAAGCAC
>JAJEKB010021756.1:20044-41817 GCA_022393335.1 Macrotrachela quadricornifera | reverse complement strand
ATTGTAACATTTTATTTATGTTATTAAAAGAGAAAACGAAAAATTTTGTGTGCCACGGAAGTTAATCGCAGCATTTAAAAAGAAATAACACCTTATTTTTTAGTGAAGAAAATAACTATAATTTGATGATAATCGAAATGTTTTTCTTCAAGAATATATTATATTATGACAATAAGAACATCAATATGAATATATTAAATGAAATTATTCATCACATTTGTTTGTTAGCTCTCCATTATCTTCGAAAACTTTGGTTTGTCTCTCTCCAAGATAGTATATAACTGCTTCTATCAAAATTTCTTACTACAATGTTATCATCACGTTATGGTAGTTACACATACAGATAAGGAGATGAATTCTGACAAGATATTAGATGACAAATAACACACGCGCACAAGGATACTTATAAGATAACAGACTACTTCAAAACACATACATTAAAGTGAAATATATTCATGTCACAAGCAATTACATCAACCTTTCAGACGATGGCTCCCTCGTTTCAAACATTACCAGTGGAATTGGTTTATCGAATTCTCGATAATCTTGAAATAAATACAATTTTTTTGTCTTGCCGAAATATCTGTACCAAGCTCAATACAGTCATAGATACATATCATCGGTATCAGGTAATCTTTTCTTTTATTATAAAATCACACGGTCATCATCTTTCTGATTTTAAATGAATACGTTTTATATGACAGTATTCTCTAGTTGGGTGTATTATATGAATAAGAAAATTCACAGGAATATTCATAAACATTGTCAAAAATTGTTTAAATTTCATCATACTCTATGAAGTCTTGGGAAATATAGAAACGAACGTATCAAATCTTCCAAGATGTCGAAACAATTTTTTTTTAAACAGGGTAGTATTCGAGTTTCCCTAAACTGCTAAATGTAGTGTGAAGCGAGCTTCGAAACGCGTTAATCTCACCCTCAAGATCTTCTCGGAAACTGATCGAACCTAAATTTATATTGATCCATCAAGCTCGACCTTTATTTTTTTACATGGAAAGTTTTCCGTTTATGGAAAACAAAAGCAACTATAATATTAATCGATTCATAAAGACTAAAATAAATTGAAATCTATCTTCGAATCTTAATAAATGGGTGTTAATCGAAATTAAATAGCATCATTTTAATTGCGTTTATTCTGGTTTTTTAATAAAATTTTTACATGGTTGATGTGTCTTGTAATCGATAAAAATTGGGCAGTTTTACCATACGAACATTTTTACAGTTTCACATAGCCAATAAAAATAAAAAGAGAGCGTGTTCAGTTCGATGACAATACTCATCCGAAGGAGAAAAATTTGTCACTTCAATACTTCGAAATATGAATGAGGTACCGTACTTTCTTCGCTCTTCAGAATAATAAGACCTATAGTTATTCCTTCATATTTTATCCACGCACTATGTTGAGTGCACTAACAGTTGTATGAAGCTGCACAAGTATTACAGATCTCGATGAGACTAGCACTAAGAAAGATCAAGTTCTCATGAATATAGATTGCACATTCTAAGACGTTGCGAATTTTTTCAAACAAAACAGCGCAATAAATACTAGAAAACAGATAATCATCTGTATGGATGAATGTGAAACATGCATCACATACGAATATTTTCAGACACTGACCATTTAATTAAGACTTATTTGAAAAGATATCAAATAGAACCTGTTTTTTAGTAATGATTGTCACCTCTTCCTTTTATTTTGCTTACAGGTAGGATTTATTCATCATGTGGATAATAATTCAAAAAAGATTTGTGCCATTCTGTCATTCTTTTTAAGTTATACTCATTTTTCTGAGTTTTCAATCTCTAGCAGAATATTATAACGAAAATCTCAATAAGTGATTTTGGTCTGAAGTTTCATGCTATAATAGATTTCATAACCCTTACAATATTCTGAAAGTCTCAGTTCAAACGCATGTTTTCCTCTTAAAATGTCAGCATGCATGTCATACGTGAAAATTAAATTCAGCTACTTACGGTAAAAGGGATGTTATTTACTGATGATGTCATGAAAGTAATGCGTCAGGCATTTCTATAATTGTGGGTGACAAATTCATGAATGGTATACCTCAGACACTTGCTACCTATCACAATTGCGAAACGATGAACGTATCGGGGTATGAAGTTGTGAGGAGCAGCTCATCCACAGCCACACCCAAACGTTCGTCCTCGAGAGAGAGGTGTTACATATCAAAGATAGTGGAAAAATGCACATCTACACCTGAAATATATAGTCAATAGTCCTTGGAAATGTAGTATCTCCTTTATAAATGAACATTCCTTACACAAGGTGTTGTATCTCGTTAAAAAAGTTACATCTTCCGGAAGTTATATTCGTAGTTATCCTTATTACAGAATGTGACACTCCTGCGACAAGAAGCACACTTCACCCACACCCTCACATGATGCGGCACCAACTGTTTGGGATGCGCTATTCGTGTTACTGTGAGTGATCTAAAGAATAAGTACTCATGATTTGTCAATACATGGGACATGTGTTAAATGTTAAAAGTCCTTTAAACAGGATGGAACACTCATAAACTTTATGCAATTTGTGTAAGGAACAGCCCACAGAATACCTAAATTATCGAAGAAAAACCTAAATTTTTGTCATAGAAAGATGCGGCGAAGACTTCTCATTGAGAATGTAGTTATATGGGTTTCTGCAGAATAGAGATTTTTAAGGAGTTATTGGAGGACACTTGAGCCTATCATCATGTTTTTTCGAGAATTTTTATCATTTTTATCGTTTTTTCATGAAACTTAGTGTTTTTAAGTTGATCGTTTATGTGGATGCATCTTTCCTAATAATAACTCATGAGAAAACCTTTCAAGGTGTCAGAAATCTTTTCAGCCCAAATTTTGTCAATAAATAGAGGATATATAAACTAGAAAAAGCCTAAGAGGATATGGGCCAAAGTTGAGATTTGGCTGAGATATCGGCCTTTTATTATAGTTTTCCTATGGGACCTCATTTTCACCCTAAAATCGAAGTTTTGAGTCTTGACGTGAAACTTTCTCCATATTCAGACCTCAACTAAAATAATTCATCTACAAAATTTCAGAATTTTCCGATTAATCCTTCTAAAGATATGAGTCTGTTAACATAAACAGTTTTCTACGGATATTGTTGTATGGATGAATATTTTGAAAAACATTATATCTCGAGCATGCTTAGCCCAAAAATTTTGAAACTTTGTGGATCAGCTACTCTAATTGAGGTCTTAATATGAACAAAGTTTCACCCAAAGACTCAAAACTTTGATTATAGGGTAAAAATGAAGTCCCATAGGAAAACTATGATAAAAAGCTGATATCTCTGCTAAATCTCAGTTTGGGCCAATATCCTCTTAACCTTTTTCTAGTTTATATATTCTCTAACTGTGGACAAAATTTGGATTCAAAAGCTTTTTGACACCTTGGAAGGTTCCCCCGTCAGCTGCATTCACCATTATACAGGATTATCCAAGTAGACATAGTTTCAAAAAGTTAATTTGATTTGTTTAATTAATTCATTACCCATCATACAGACAGTGACAGACAAGTTCTCGGAGCCATCACAAAGCGTGAGAGTCGCGGTCTACAGATCGTCACACACCGTCATAAGCGGTTACAAGATATTATCAGACATCTTATGTAGCTCAAGTCTAGTTAAGATATCTATGGAATATTTTCTTGTTAAAGTTTTACGCTCTAATGTAAGGAATAATGTTGACACACACTCAGATGCACAAAAAAGACAAGCATTTAGGAAATCAGCAGCAATAAGTATATCGTGTTTCACATTCTAATCCGACAAGAATGACTCTAACAACTTTTTTCTCATAGAATCTCTATCTTTGACACCCAAACCACATATTCTACAATTATATACTATCAGAAAACGTATAACTAAGATATTTATGCCGTCTTTTATCTATCTTCATATTGCAGAAAGAATTCTTTTTTTTTCAAAATCCATATACTGTTTTGAATAACAATGATATTTACTTTTCTATATTTGTCTTGGCCGCCACAGTTGAGTGGTTACGTTGCTTCGCACGCACCCACAAAGCACTGTGTTCAAACCTCAGTAGCATCATCCATGGAATGACCCTGGACAAGTCACTAACGGCTAAGTTGTCTAAAAATGATTCATCTCACATGAGTCATTCGTGCTGACAATATCTTTAGTTAATATGTTGGACGGAAGAGGGTGCAGATACCACCGTCTGTAAAAAAGAAAAGACGATAGAACCTGGATGCATGTGAAAAACTAATAATAATAACCGCGGCCGGCTCCTTGGGACGATAAGCCTGTGGGACGTTATTATTATAATATTATTATTATCTTTGTCTTAAAGATGTCAAGATTACCTCTATCATATTATGCTATGCAGAAATTTCTATTTACATTTATTCTATAAAATGAAGATGATTAAACACCCAATTTTTAAATCTAATAAACAGTGTAAAAAGATTAATTCATGTGATTAATGAGCAGAATATCATTATCAAGCAATATATGGTTCAGTAGATGTTATATTGAACTTGCAATCAACTGACAATGCGTTTGATTCTTAGTTTAGGCTGCCACTGTAAAAATTGTCATCCCGTTATTCAAAGTATTTCAGTATTGTATCATAGTTGGCTATGGTGCTTTCCTTTAATTTCAATGTAGAGTGATGATTAGATTTTAATTTTTAGGGTCAAAACTAAACGTCCACCATTACATTCCATTAAATGCTTAGAGAAACGTTACAAACTAAAAACCACGACATGAGCAGTTCCAATTTCTTTTTGTGTATAGTAGTGCATAACTATTTTGATAAATATTTTAGAGAAAGCCATAGAAAGAGTATCTTAAAAAAGAATACAACAGACGCAAAAAAAATTTAATTATTTATTACTCACTCTTAATAAGACTCATTTGTTCCTTGGTTATAACAAAAATCACTTAAGCAATGTTTTCAACCACGAAATAACGAACATGTCATTGATGGTGGACATTACAACGAATCCTAGTGTTTAGATATGTTAGAAAGCAATCTCATATAAATTACTTTAATATCTTAAGAACTTCTTCATCGAATCTTAAGAATAGTAAAACTAAGAAATTTATGGGAAAATCAACCAAATTTTCATGAATATATAAACCTTTTATTTTCTCTCTGACGAGGGAATCTTGTCAGGTGCCTCCCTCCGATTTTAATGAATTTTTGTCTACAGATACTACTTAGTGTCCTGGTAAAAACTCTAGAAGGATTTGAGTTCCTAGCGCTTCCTTCAATAGTTATGGGAATTTTAATTTTGCTTCTATATAGCATAATACACAATATCAAAAAAATTCGTCATTTCATGAAAATACGATGCAAAAGCCAAAAAAATGTTTTTGTAGAATCGTATATCTTCAAAAATATTTTCGAATTGTGAAGAAAATTCTTAACTATGTCCAATGTTTGTTTCAAAAACCTCTGAAAATTACTAAGAATTTTGCACAATATTCGACAATTTCTACTCTCTCTAATGAACTTTTAAAATGTTAGTAAAAGCTCGACAAAAATACCGAGTAATTCTACCAATGCTGTAAAAACTAAAAAAAGCTGAAAATATCGCACAAATATTTTAAAAAATCCTTTTGAAAATTTCACATCACTAAGTTTTCGCAACACCCCGTTGTTGCTATGCGAGATAACAAGATGATTCTCGTTTCCACTTCTTCCTCTCTCTCAGAATTTTCTTTCACTCTCTTCATAGACACTTGAGAAATTGAATCTTGAGTGCAATCAAATTGGAGGCATTGAAGCACAGCATCTCGCTAATCACTTTCGAGAAAATAAGGTGATTCTCATTTCCTCTTCTGCGTCACTCTCTCATATTTATTTTTCTCTCTATTCACAGACACTCATTGAGCTGAATCTTGGAGGCAATCAAATTGGAGATGTTGGAGCACAACATCTCGCTGTTGCCTTACGAGATAACAAGGTGATTCTCATTATCTCTTATTGATCTCTCTCTCTCTCTCATATTTAACTCTCTCTCTATTCACAGACACTCGCTGTGCTAAGTCTTGATTACAACCAAATTCGAGATGTTGGAGCACAATATCTCGCTGTTGCCTTACGAGATAACAAGGTGATTCTCATTTCCTTCTGGTCATCTCTTTCTCATATTTATCTTTCTCTCTATTCACAGGCACTTACTGAGCTGAATCTTGAAGACAATCAAATTAGAGATGTCGGAGCACAACATCTCGCTGATGCTTTACGAAATAACAATGTGATTCTCGCTGTCTCTTCTTAATCTATCTCTTATATTTATCTTTCTCTCTATTCACAGACACTCACTGAGCTGAATCTTTGGGGCAATCAAATTAGAGATGTCGGTGTACAACATCTCGCTGATGCTTTACGAGATAACAATGTGATTCTCATTTCCTCTTCTTGATATCTCTCTCATATTTATCTTTCTCTCTATTCACAGACACTCAAGAAATTGAATCTTTTCCTAGGGAGCTATATTTCCTGGTCATTTCGAGAACATCTGCAGCGAGAAGACAATCGAATGAAATAATAATTTTGCTTGTTGCTTTTTATGAATTGCTACCTAATAAACAATTGCCTTCGATTTCGTTTAATTCTGCTTCTATTCTATAGGTGCGCGCGTGATCTGAGATACCTTTGGATTAGAATGGTGGGATGGCGTTACACTATAGAAAAGTCGACGCAACTTCATGAGAGAGATATGAAGACTACATAGCCTATGATGTTATTCTAATCGGTCAGCATCTTTGGGTCGGAGGTTTGACTCCCTATGTGACAGCGTTCTGAAAATAATATACTCGTTCCACTCTTTCTGAACTATCTATGCCATTAAGATAAT
The DNA here is from genome assembly GCA_022393335.1 of Macrotrachela quadricornifera. Lineage (NCBI taxonomy): Eukaryota > Metazoa > Rotifera > Eurotatoria > Philodinida > Philodinidae > Macrotrachela > Macrotrachela quadricornifera. The sequence goes on along the minus strand of JAJEKB010021756.1, from coordinate 34,938 downwards.
CTTACCTTTTGTGATGATGATAATTTAAAAGAGAAGAAAATATTAGATTCGAAATAAGTGTAAGAGAAGAAAAAGAAATAATTACATTGTAATGAATTATGGTTGGCAATTTCTCACAATGAAACTATTATCGAGATAGAAGATAAACTTACTTACGAAAAATCGATGAATTGAATGACTTTTTCATAATATATCATTCCTATTTTTAGATTATTTTCATAATTTTGAATATTAATTGATTTAAAAGAGCATTATCATGTAATTGGAAAAATAATTAAAATTCATAAACAATATGATATTCATTTTTTGATTAGTCGATAAAACCAATATATAATGATTTGTTTTATAACGAATGAAGAAAATATAAAAGTGTGTCGGCGTTTGTTTCCGTTTTTTTATTCTTCTCTCTTGTATGCACATTGTAATTAGAGGAGACAAAATTTCGACTATAGGCTTAATTTTGTACTCAAATTAGAATTTAATCATAATTCTAATGTTTGAACAAAATTGTTATATATTTTGTATATTAATCAATGTATTTTAGTGAAAGTTTTATATAAAAATTCTATTTTACAAATAGATCTATTCTTTACAAAAATAACTATAAATAGTAGAGGAGAATATTTTTCTCTAATACATGAATAGATAAACTTCTAGTACAACAATAGAATATATCAATCATAAATATTTATTCGTATCATCAACATTATTTCGATATGTAATCTTATTAAAAGAAAACGAAAGAAATATATGACAAAATTTTTGTGTTTATCTTATTTCTATCTAGAATATAAATTTTTTATGATATAATTCGTAAAAATTAAAATTTAGGTTTTTATTTATTTTATTTTTATTTTATACGGAAAAATAAAATAGCATCTTTGCTTAAAATGGGTTTTCTAGGTATGTTTCATGATCATTTTCATCATTCTAATGATATAAAATATTTCCAACAAGACGTTCTATTTTGATTGAAAATAAAAGTAATATGTAGTCTACAGGGGCGGCGAAGCGTCATCAAGCCAGGTGAGGCTCGTAATATTTTTTTTTCTGCTGATCAATATTATTAAAAAGTTCAGCGGAATATAAGTCTTCTTTTTATTGAATATCGGTAGAAATCAAAACGGAGACATTAAACAGAATTGATTAGAAACTACCAAAAAATAGTTTCATCTGTTCGTTCTTTGATATAAAAGTTGGGCAGAGATTTTTCAAGTCAATATCATCTGTCTTTTCTTTGTAAATGTGTGTTAAAAAGACACTATTTAAACGAGTTTGTGTCATTGTCAATCGGAAGCATGTCTTCATTCGATTCATCATCGAGAAAAACCGTTCTGCGGTAGCTGTTGAAACCGGCACCGTTAAATAAAGTCGTAGAAGCCAATTAAACTGATCAAACATTGTTTTCCCAATTGGTTGTACGTTCAGTACATCAATGATCGTCGATATTTTCGTTATTTTTTTAATTCCCATTTCTTTGTCCTGAAGAACTGTTTTAAGGAAATCATAAACCATTGAGCATTCCTGTTTCAATCTATCGCAATCGATATCGTCGATTGTGAATGATTGGATTTCGACACAAAACTTGTCAATAGTACTAGTACAGGAGCCATTCGCGACTGCGATTAAAAACTCTTGAATTTTACATAGTAAAGGAAAAATAAATTGCTTGAACCATTTATTTAATGCTTTGAGTAGTTCATCAATTACATTTTGATACTGTCTTTTGTATAATTTGGTGCAAGTTAGTGGTACTTCTGGTATCAGCAACAAATCTGGCAGGAGATCGACGAACACGTGGTAGTCGTGGCTCATCTGTTAAATATTCTGATTCAGCTACAACTTTTGAATAGAACGTATCGAAATACTTATCTGACCTAATTCAGGTAAGATAACTAATTAGAACATCGACTGCGCAGAGCACATCTTGTAAATAGCAGTCAACGCGTTGCAACGAGCTAGAAATTTCTTCAGTGGTCACAAAAATAACATGTCCTAATCATACAAAACAAATTAAACAATGTTTTTCAAACAAGCGTCTAGGTATACTAATGAACGATAGATTCCGTCGATATAAAGAAAAAAATTGCAAGAAGCTTTACCTAATTTAAGGCCAAAAAATGTTTGAAAATTTTGCATTTGATTCAGCCAACCAGCAGCTTGAATTTCGGGTTTACCTCTTTCTTCAATTACTTCCTGCATTATAGATTTGACGATCTGATAATTCACCAACAACGAATTCATCAATGATGCTCGAACAGTTCAGCGGGTCGGATGCAAAGGCTTTAGTCGAGAAGAGTTAATAGATAAATCAAATGAAAGTTTTTCAGCAACATTTAAACGCTTCAGCGATCTTCGAACGAAATTGACAATGTCCTTTGTAATATTTAAAGCTACATTGAGAGCAATTGACTCCATTGTCAAATCTAGTAAGGCCAAATCGAGACTATGTACGTTACAGTGAACGAAATACACCTTCTTCTGTTTGCGGAGGATGTTAGCAGCTACACCGCCATGTACACCACTCATCGTTGCAGCCCCATCGTATCCTTGACCACGACAAATTTCGACATTCAAATTGCAGCGAAGAAGAACGTCTAGAATGACTGTTGTGATATGATCAGCATCTTGAGATTCTAATTCGTAAAGGCCAAGGCAACCTTCATGTATGCCAAAACACTCATCTACCGACCGAATCGAAATACTCAGTTGCGTTTTCCTTGATTCATCAGTTGACTCATCACAAGTGAGAGCAAAAAGACATCGTTTCGAAATCTAAAAGATATGAAAACGGTCAATGTATGATTCGGAACATTCAAGTATGAAACTTTACCTCATCACACAGATTTCGCAAAATAATTAGTGCCATTTCTTTGGCCAATTCATTGACGATATCGTGTGACAAGTATTTCTTGTCGGTTAAGAACTGATCAAGACTCGGAATATCGATACTTCTCAATTGCATCGATTGAAATAGATTTCCTTCCTCTTCACTATGCCCTCGAGAGGCTATGCCTTGTCGTAAAAGATATTTTAACGATGGAACTTCTGTCATGAACAATTGACGTCGTTGTTCTTGTATTTGTTTTGCTACTGTATCCATCTGTAATATGATTGACGATCTGGATTATTGTTGTATAACATACAAGCATTCAGAATGGAATCTGCTGTAATTGTGGAGGCGAAATGTACGTAATGCATTTTTCCAATCACAGAATCTTGTAGATATAAATGACAAATACGTTGATAAATCATTCGTTCAATAGAGATTCTGACTGACCGCAGCAAGACAGTTGAAACAGTACACTTTCTTTCTTGTCTAAATTTTTATAGATTATACATAAATAGTAGTGTCTTCTGTTAATAACAACGCACTTTACAGAAAGTAAGCCAAGAGAAAGTTTTGAACCATGATATTTGACACAACCGTTTATCTTTCATTGATGTTGATTGTAATTTGGATCCGACCGTTGACACGTACACTTTTGATGACGTGCAACACTGTAATTCACACTTTGACAATTGTTCTTCTGATTTTTCCAACTCATCATCGACAACGATAAGTGATGTATCTTCATCCGGAATTTCTTCACTATTTGCATCGTTGATCGACGTTGATAAATCAACTGTTGGTTCAGTATCTTCTGTTGACTCTGTTTGTTTCTTCTTTTTCATCGTGAAAAATGGATGTATATCTGGACGCTTGTCTGCCATCAAATAGTTTGTGAAGTGGTTTCTAATGAATGAAATCAATCGACCAGTGAACTAGTATTTTATTGCCGAAATGATGGCTATATATGTATATAAATAAGCTAGGAAAAAACCAAACACACTAGGAAGAAAATATGGTAAAAGAGGGAAAATACTTAATCAATATAAGGACACGAGAATTATCTAGGTAAAGGAAAGGAAAGAAAAAAAGAAGATATACAGAATATACGTATGTCGTACGTGTCACCTGTATGAAAATAGAATACAGAAAAGAAAGAAGCATAAGACATATGTGAGAATATCCATATAAATGTATCAGGTGCTTAACATATTAAATCCTGAAAATAGAAAAAAACAATATATATTTCAAAATCAGGTGAGGCTGAGGCTCTACAGCAAAAAACCAGGTGACGCTCAAGCCTCATGAGCCTCTAGACTCCGCCACCACTGGTAGTCTAAATAATTAAGAAAATAAAATCATATAGATATTATGAAAAATAAAATATTTGCGCTTGAATTCACAACTCTTTAACACAATCATAATTTGTTGATAACTTTATTTGGTTATATAGAATTGAATTATGGTGAAAATGTGATTGCGATCAGATATCGATTGATGTAGAGGCATGACAAATTATTTTTGATAATAATCAGGAATATTAATGTCTTTGTTTTGTAATATAAAAATACAGAAATCTTCGATTCTCAAAAAAGAAATATAAATAAATAATGCATCCATATTATCCAGTAAAAAAGAAAATGCAGGTAATGTTTCTACTAACAATAGAATTTTCAGAAGTGTCAGTAATATTCATTTTTTATTGATCAAATTTTTTTATTGATCAAATTTTTATAATTTGACATTTCTGAGTAGAAAAATGTTTTCTACATCGAATGGTGCAAAAATTATTTAATTGGCTCAGTAATTAAGAGAGTAATTAGCGGCATTTTCTGACTAACTCAAATTTGTTCTTATTAGCGACGCTATCCCTGACAAGAACATTAAGCCAAAAACGGTCTTAAACAAAACAAATCATACAAATATATGGAAAAAAAGGGTTTTTTTTTTGTAAGTAGACTAGGTTTTTTAAATGTGAGTTTTAGCTTCTAATAACCGAGTTATTAATATTTTAAAAATGACTCATGTGTTCTTATTAGGAGCATTGTACTTAACAAGAACAACCAGTGAAAGAATGCTCGTAATAAGAATAGTCATATAAATTACATAGAGAAAAATATTTCTTTAGTAAATGATATATTTTTTTTAATTTAACATATAAAATTGTTTTGTATGTCCTTATAATAAAATGTTTATCCAATGGTGATATATTAAACTTCAGCAGTTCAACTTGAATGGACATATCCTTTTTTAACAATAGTATGGGTTCGAAATTGCCATATTATTCATAAGAAAAATGTATTGATTGAATTGTGAAAATTTCATGATATCTTCGTTTCAGTCGAACTAGACATGCACCAAAATCAAAACTGGTTTCGAGGTTTTGGGTTTTGCTATGGTTTTGGTTTTGAAATACAGATGAAGACTTATCATTTCCAAATGATAAGTCTAAAATGCCTTCCTACAATTATTCTTATATTTGTTACTTTAAAGAAGCTGCTCATATAACGTTGTATGTAATAAATTCATTCTCATAATCACCGTCATCCACTCGGTAAAGTCATTTTTCATTGAATTTTTCGATTGGCAATGTGTTAGATAGATCCGAGCATCTACCATCGAATATAATAATGTATGTAGATTTTATAATAAGTTTACAGGACTCTATAAAGGTTTTACTCTACTTCATACTTGAAAAATATGTCTTTTTTTAATCAAATGATTATTACTGATACTTCCGTGCATATTACATATCTATATAATAATGGACAACAATAGATCAGATTGGATCAAACTAGCCGCTTTGAAATTCTTCCCAGTACTTGTTCTACCTTTGGACAGTGTTATTTGATGTTATCAACGTCGATCCAAATTTAACCATGTATTCTCTACAAGATACTATTAAGGCTTAATAGAAGTCTTGAATCAATTAGTACGGCAAAGACACGAAAGTAAATAAGATAGACCAACTGGGTGCCAGAACTCGTTCTATCTCTGGTTTTGGCATCTGATTCTTCCTGGATTTCTTTTCCATTTTGAAACGCTTTGTTTGGAAAGCTAACAATATGAACGTGATCTTGAGATGACAGAAATACTTACCTTTACAACTTGAGAGAGTCTAATACTCAAATTTTTAATTTAAGATCTGGCAAAGACCAAGTGTTTTCAAATGTACCACTTGTTTTTTCAATATTTCTCAAGAAAAACTTCCAATAAAAACGAACCATTAAAAGTTGGAAAATCTGTCTTGGATACGTTCTAGTTCAATTATTATCTACGTTTTAAAAGCAGTCTGAGCTTTCTAGCATCTGGAAAGATGAAGAAATTTAGAAATGTATGAAAATCTATATTTTAATGCTTAACGTTAAGTTAAGTAAAATATAATTTATCTAGGTGCTACAGATGCTTAATTGCATGAAACCATCTATTCAAAACGAAAAATAAATATTTACACTATGATACAAGTTTCCCGAACTTTCTGAAAATTGTGCTATAACTAAAACGCAATCTTCTTACTTAATTCATAAGAAATATATTTTTAGACCACATTGTCAAGATTAAGATGTAGTTCGGTCTTCACATAACATTTTCATCGTCATATACTATTATGTCACAAGCTTATTTCCAGGTAACAAATATAAAAGAGCTTATCGGAAGCCATTTTAGGAATAATGTTTCAAAATCAGCGTCTTTACTAATATCTCAAAAGCAAGAGTTTTGGATTTGGTGCATGTCTAAGTATGCCTACAATCATAGTTTCTACTAGTTCTAAAAATTATTTTTATTCTCATCGGATTTGTGAAAATTTTGATGCGTCTTGGGAAGAATTTTCTTCATACGTCATTTATATTTGTATAATTTTTATATTGTTCGGTGGCGAATTAAAAAGAAAGTATATTGATTGTCGTTTCGTATGCATAAACACATGCGAAGTGGAAAGTCTATCGCTAAAATGAAAAAAGTTTTGGTAAGGAAGAGGTATTCTCCAAAATTTTCCTCAACCATCACAGTCTTATATGTTGCCTTGTTTTTCTAACATTTATATATCTTTCAAAGTTTTGATCATAATTTCTTAGTTCAATTATTTTTTTAGCAAACATTTCTTTAATTAGTTGCTCTATAATTTATTTCTTTTACTGAATCTCTTTTGAAAGATAATATGTCAATCGTAACTAAAAGTTTGCCATTACCGCGTTACGATCTCTGGAGAGACCAACCATCGCACCGCGGTGAACTGCATAGGAAGTTGCTACGATGGTATTTAAGGAACTCTTCGAAAATCTCTGCTATTTTTCATATCCTGTGAAAATTTATGCAATGTTTCCTGAAAACATGCTGCTCTCATGATATTTCTGTTTTGAAATGGCATTATCTTTTTATGAAGATCTGAACATTCAGCAAACACTACCGATGGGATAGGGTTGTCTTGATGCTCTGTCTTACAGGGTGACCTTCTTTTCTTATTCTGCTCTGTTGAACCCTGCAGGAAAACTAGAATAGAGGCACAAGGTAAGTCACGGCAAATTATTTTGTCCTAATAATATTTTTCATCGAAATTTATTTAATATGAATTGTTCAGAATATATATCACTTGTGTAATGTCACCAACTAGTTATGATCTAATGTTTTCGATCAATTCCATTAGAACAAATGAGTGTGAACTTGATTCGGGTTCGTCATTGTGCAAAACAAACTTTTCTGATTTCAACCAAATCCAGCACCTCTTATCACATTGAAATTACAATCTGACAAATATAGTAATTTTCAACACCAAGACTCTTTCTTTCAGAAAAGGGTCAGTGAATCGTTCAATGAACGCTACTTGTTTTATTTGAACAAAATCGTATGAATTATCTCATCTTTATTAATAAGTGTAACTGTAAAAGAACATAAAAAAGATCGAATGCAGACACATATAAAAAATTGAATGTTTGTTTTTTATTTTCTTCGATTTTTTTTCTAATAGTGACAAGTAGTGATAAAAGACAGAACGATATAAATGTTGCTATGAGATGATGGTAGGCAAGTCAACATCGAACTACTTAAAAATAGTAACAAAATTTCAAATGCTTTCATTGATCAAGAGTGTTCTTTTTATCATTAAACTCGAAAAAGAGAGAAATAGAATATTGTTTGGATAAATGATGGCTTCTTTCTTTATATTACCGACAAAAATGAACATTGCAATTAAATGTAATTGCAAATAAAGAAAAATGTTTCTTGTCATTGACGATTTTCATTAGGTTTCTTCATCTGAACATGAAACACTTAAAAGATAGAAAAGAAAAAGCTTAGAATGTATGCATTGTTATATTCTTTTATAATTGTTTCGATTTTCTTTCTTTTTGATTTGTTTTGTTGACATAAACAATTGCTTGGCGAACAGAATAGTTACGTCTACTGTTGTGCATTTCATTTTTTTTTTGTCGTTTATAACAACAAATAGAATTTAAAAAACGATTTTTTTGTTCGAAAAGACGAAATCATAAGTAAGTATGAATATGTTAGTATTTGAAGAATAAAAATATTTGATTTAGGCATGGCACTATTTGAAGAAACACCTTCTCGTAGTGGTTCACGTTTTGGAAAATTATCATCAAATATGTTCTTTACTCGAAATACAGCAAAACCAAAACGTGTGCGGCATATTGAAGGTATTCTAATAATATTAAACATTATTTTTTTTAAATAAAATATTAATTTTTCTAAAGGACTTAATGGTGCATTGATTTGTAATGTTAATGATGATCCTTCTGTTGTTCATTCTACACCGTCTAGTTCACTTAGTTTTAATAGAACTAATTTAGTTAATTTTGAAACTCCACGTCGTGTTGAACGTTTAGTTCCTCCAACGGGTTTTTGGAATACTTATGGCGTTAGTAAGTTTAATTATTATTATTTTTCTTAAATATGTCTTTAAAGTTCAAGATACTGAACATTGGCGACAAGAATTAGCATCCTTAGCAGCTTCTAGTGGTCTTGGAATTGAGAAAGATGAACCAAAACATTATAATAGACCAGCAACAACAGCTGATCAACGACATGCTTCACGTTCCGGTGCACATTATTCAACTCGAACAGGTCGTTTTAATGAAGGAACAAAAAAATCACGAGGACGTACAGGTTCTAAACATGGTACAGCACATTCAGATATGTTATTTAATGTACCCGAAAATGAAAGAGATATGTGGGTAAGAAATAAATTTTAAAATAATCAAATACATATTGAATAAAATATTTCATATTTATATTGTCTTTGTATAAATTAGATGTTACAAGTACTTTGTCAAATCCTCGGTACAAGTAATTTAGAAGATGTTCAATCATGGCTTGTTTCAGCTTCACCAACTGGTTTGTTTATTTAATGATTATTTATCATATATATACTTATTTATTTATTTATCTTTGTTTATAGAAAAAGAACAAGCTCGTACAATGATTAATTCTGCACTTCGAGGTTTAAAAGAATCTGAACGTACATCAAATCCATCTCAACAATCAATTGATCTTGATTCATTAACAAATTTTGTTGAAAAGTAAATAAAAATTAAATCATATTATTTTCTTTTAAATTCGTTTTTTTTTCTTTCAATATAGACAAAAAAATGAAGAAAAACAAACATCACAAAAATATATTAAAGAATCTCTTAATCGTCCATCATCTATGTTACAATCAATAAATGAAGAACAACAAATTGATCATAATTTAAAAGATTCATGGGCTAATTTAGTAAATAATAATTATTCAAATGTACCACCACAAAATGCAACAACATATAAACGTGCTTATACAAATTATAATCGACGTTCATATACATCATTTGATGCACCAACAACATTAAATAATAAAAAAAATTCCTTAAATGAAAATGATCAAGATCAATATGAAGATGAAAATAATGAACAAATTGATACAATACAACTTGATGAAGATCGACAACGGCCTCGATCAGCTTCATCAACAAATAATCAAAAGTCATCAAAAAAATTACAAACACCATTAGGACGATCATCATCAACATCAAATCATCAACAAAAACATCATAGTGAATCAATTCAATTTATTGATGATATTGATAATATTGAAAATGAAAATGAAGAACAACAAAAAGACACAATATTACCTTCAATTAAAACAAAAGAATCATCTAATCAAGATGATAATGTTAAATCTCGTAAAATTCGTGAATTACAAACTCGTTTATCACGTCAAGAAGAAAATGCTAAAAAACAAATAAATGAATTACAATCAAAACAATCACGTCTTGAAAATGCTCTTAAACTACTTGTTAAACAAACATCATCTTATAATAAACGTCGTCAACAAACACAAAATAATACTGAAAGTAAATCTTCTTTTATTAATTAACTTATTTTATTTTTATCAAAGAAGATACCGATGCACCTATTGTCAATGTTGTAATTGAATCACAAAATGAAGATGAACATCGTCATCATCGTCATGATAAACAACCAGAAATAAATTTATCAGGTAAACAACAAACATTATCCAATATCAACAAAAATCGAGTCAAAATTGGAGATTATAATTTAGAAAATGTTAAAATACAAATAAATCTTTCTCGTCTAGATAATCGACCAACTAAATCGTATTCTGGTATATGGAAACCTGATGCATCAACACTTCATCGTCTTCAAGGACAATAATACAAATTTTTCTATTTATTTCAAAAAAAAAACAAAAACTAATGTGAAAGAATAAAAAGAAAAAGAAACGTAAATTGAAAAGATTAAGAAAAAAGAAAACCATGAAATGTTTTTATCCAATACGATTTCTATATGTAGAAAATAGATAAAGAATTTGTGTACCTAATGTAAAACTTGATAATATTAATGCTATTATTTCTAAACCAGCTGACCAATCAAGTCGAATATCATAATCACTAGCTGCTGTTTGTCGAATAGTTTGTTCAAGACCATTAGTTAAATTTCGTTGTTCTAAAAAATAAATTAAATAATTATATTTTTCAATTTTATATATGTTTTAAAAAAATATACTTTGTTGATTTAAACGATAATTTAAATTATAACGATATTCAAATAAATCATATGACATCGTTGAACCAAGTAAAATAAGTGTTGTAAGAATAAATATAAAAGCAATAAATAAAAGAGATATTGTTATAATAGCTATACCAAAATGTGTTTTATATTTAAATTGATTGATAAGTAAATGTGAATAAATAAAAAGAATAGACAAACTAAGTGTACATGCAGATATAATTGTACTTGATATAAGACCTTTATTAATTGAAGAATAATCACAACGATAAGGATTGCCAGCCACATTACACAAACGTGGAGCTTCATGTGGTTGAAGTTTATTTATAATATTTGATAAATTTTTATTATATATTAAATATTTATTTTGATTACATATAGGATAGATTTTATTTGTATCAAGTATAATATTAACAAGTTGATTTTCACAACGATGGAATAAACCAATAAATATTGTTTCACTAGGAGTTCGACGATGTTCATAAATTCTATAGGAAAAAAAAAATACTTTGCTTATATTAACAAATAAAATTCTGACAGAAATTTTAACGATTTATAATGCATCCTTTTTTATGGTTTTATTAATGTTAAAATATTACACAATATGTTTATTCAGCTTTTTGTATATTCTTTCATTAAAATAATTGGAAAGAAAATATTGTTAATACTACATACAATTAGTTCACAATATTGGTGTCATTAGATCTAAGATTATTCTTCTCGGTTTTTTTATGTACAAAGTATGATTTTTTTTATTTAAAACGTTTAATAATATAAGATAACAATGTATTATTTTAATTTTCAAAAAAAAAAAACTTACTTCCATCGTGGATATTCCATAGCAATCATATGGAAAATTATTGTCAAAATAGCCAGTAGTAAACCAGCACTGAGATAGATACGACTTATTTCCAACATACTTAGGTCAATAAATAAATGTATATGTATATGAATATTAATTACCTATGAATGTGAACACAAAAAAAGAAACTGTTATATTTCAATAGATGATTACATAAACAAAAGTAATCGAATTATGATAATCATTTTTTATACCTTTTCATATATCCTTCTAATCGTATGACAAAAACAGTCATTTTAAAGTCTTAACATCGTGTCTATATTGTATACTCTATCACAAATAGAATAAAAAAAAAACGAACGTTCTCTTTTTTTTTTCTTTGATTGGCATTCGGTACTTTTATTCTATTAGTTTAGCTCATGTCCGATAACATGGCAAAAGAAATGAAATGTTATTCATTTGTTTTCTTTTGCTTGTACTCTTTTCTTTTCTTTGTACATTTTATGACATAATCACTTTTTTTCTCTCACCTGTTCATAGTGAATAAGTACCAAATATTGAAGAAGTATCATTTTCGAAATTCCATTTTTTTTACTTATTGAATACTTTAATAAGAAATTCAATCGTTTCTTCTCTTTTCTTATTGTTATCAATGATTTATTCCTTGAAAATTAAACACAGTTGTTCGAGAAATTTTAGACTGTTTTTCAATATTTAAAAATAGAAGTTATGAAAAACAATGTCAAAAAATTTAACATCAAGGATATTGCTAATCAAAATTTACTTGTATGTTCTTGATCAAAGCATTTTTTTAATCAAACAATATAACATTTAAAATTCTTTACAAAGCAATATATGATTTAGATCAGGAATTTTTTCAAATATATGTTATAAAAAGCTGTAGAAAATAACTATGAAAATCATGATGAGCTAATAAAAAATCGATTGTGATTTGGATGAAGTGCTTTCACAGCAAAAAATTAATTTATCCAAAAACATAAACATTCCAAAGGCAAAATAACATTTAGATCAGAAGAAACAGATGTTTACAAGAAAATTAGCTGGTAATATGAGTATTGCAAGAAGAATCTTAGAGCAAACAATGTATAAACATCGTTTTTGTTTTTTATCTAAGCAGATCTAGGGTTCAAAGCTAACTAATCTTCAAAAAACGAAGAGAATTATATTTTCAAATTATGTACTTAATAATGACATTAATGATGATACAAAAACATAACATTTTATTGATGAGAAGATCTTTTATTTAGATGGAATGCATAAAGTTCAGAACAATCGATTGTAAGTTGTCAAAATAGAAGAGGTGTTAAAAAAAATGATGTCCATGATAAAAACAAACTTCTGGTAAAGCAACGATTGAGCTAGGTAATATGTTTTCAAAGTCTAAAAATACTATCGATTTTAAATAATATAGGGTGTCTGCAAAATTCATTAACTAAAAGTTTTTTTCATATATCTTTGTTATTTGATTAAACTTTATCAACAATTTTTTTTAAATTATAGGTGAATATATAGAGTTTTTATTTATCTAAATGAAGTTCAAAAGTATTACTTAAAAGTGCCACTTTTCATCGAAATACAACATACTTCATTTAGTAAGTTTTTTGGGAATTTCACTTCATAGAAACAATTTAAGAACTTTCTAATATACAGATTCTTGTAGAGTTGGACGAGCGCTATTTAACCATATGAAAATATCAAACAATTTTGAATTATTGACGCCTTGCAAAGAAAGCGAAATTTTTTATTTCGATCGAACGTGATAGTTTTGTAAAGTAATATGGAACATCGTTCGGATAAATAAAAACGCTGCATATTTACGTATAATTTTAAAAAAAATTATTGATAAAGCTTAATGAAATAGCAAAGATATACGAAAAAACTATTGGTCAATGAATTTCCGAGCATCCAGTATTTTTCCAAATGAAAAAAAAATATTTCATACAATAAACTATTTTTAATTAATATATTCTATTGTTCTACTTAGTGAGTATTGCCTTACTGTGCGCTCACACTATAAAAAAAACCCGAATATTCAAAGTTGTTATCAAAGTATCCAATAAACTAGTCATTTTCTCGAAAATCTTTTACATCTCGTACTATATATAAAACGTCTTATCATACAGATAGAGTAGATACGAAATTTGCTCTTTTCCAAGAAACTAAATATTATATTACTCTAATATACAATTGTATCAATTAATGATATTCTTAACAAAGAATATTTTAGAATTTTCCGACGAAGTATTCATGCTCCATTAAATATACATAGAAATTAACTAAAGGTAATAATCATATAACAGCGTCTCATTTTATGTATGCCAATATAGTATAACTATTTTTACACGTAAGAAACAAATTAGAATATCGCTTTATTTAAAAAGAAATAATTGTCTAATATCTGGAATCTAATTATATATTTTGAAATATTATTTTCAACAGAATTTTTGTTAGTTCATTTAAAAAGACTTGACATAATATTGTATCAGTCATACTCTATCAAATAAGAAAGGAAAAAAAGTAGTTGATACTCAAAGAAAGTAAAATAAAATAAACTAGTATATTCAACAATTCATTTTGTCGGCTTTTTTCTCACTTTCCTTTCTTGAATAACTTGTCTCTTTTATTTTTTTTTAATTTCTCTCAACTTTTTGAATATTTCTTTTTCTCTTTTCTACTATTACTTAAATTAACAATAAAACGATTCTATTACGTGTCAAACAAAAAATTAAAAAAATTAAAGAAATGAATTCTAATGAGTCTTCATCACCGATACAAAATCGAAATATTTTATCAGTATCATTTACAACTGAAACAAATCCTCAACAACAAAAAAGAGAAGGATTAACAACAAAAATTCGTCAAACAATAAATGAAGCTAGTAAACGTATACAAGTTCCTCGTAATAGAAAAATATCTTTACCTGATTTAAAAACATTAACTCCACAAAGTCAGGTAAAATTTGAATGAATAAGAATTTTTTTTTATGAAAAATAGAAAATAAAAAATTTAATAATATCTTTTTTTTTCAGGAACTTCTTTTTCATACAGTTGAAACAATAAAAAATGAAGATAGTAAAAATATTATGATTACATTAGATGAAAGCCGTCGTATGTTAAAAAATACACTTGAAGATTTTACACGTGAACAAAATGAATATAAAAAACAACTTGAAGGAATTAGAAGAGATAAAGAAGCAGCAATACAAAGACGAAAAGGTA
>JAJEKB010021756.1:0-20034 GCA_022393335.1 Macrotrachela quadricornifera | reverse complement strand
GTGTGTTATTAAATTTTTGTTCACAAATTATTTTTAAATGAGTCCATTTTTCATTTAAACATGTTTTATTTAAATTATCAGACTTAAATGTTTTTATTTGATTTCGATTTATATTTGAACGTGATTCATTTGGAGTCATTAAAGTAGTTGTAGATAAAAGAACAGTCCAATCATCTGACTTTGATAATGTCGAATGAGATACTAATAATTCAATAAATGCACTACCATCATTACTAACGTCAATAGATGATATAAAACTAGGTTTTTCAAATTCAATTATACATATTATACGTTCATCAGCAGCATTAGCTGATAACCATTTTTTAGTTTGTTCTTGTTTAAGTAAATTTTTAGCACAGTTAACCTAAATTAAAGAAAATATCAAATAAATATATCATATTCTTTATTCTTTTATTATTTAGAACTAACTCGATCTTCACTTGTACAAGAAAGTATTTTTTTAAAATTAATGAGAGACATAAAAATTAATTGATAATTTCAAAACAAAAAAAAGATTTGATATTGAAAAACAAATATTTTTAAAATTTAATATGTGATCTAATGACATATAGTACAATAAAAAATACCAATCGGCTACATTATGCACTATCAATAGCGACATCTAGTTTTTGTCGTAACATTCGAAAAAAAAATTACAACAGAAATAGTGTTAATTTGGTAATCTTCTAAACTTTATATTTTATCTTTGTGTAATATGAGTTTCATATACAAGATGTCGTTACACTGCGACTATGGAATATTAATAAAATTCAAAGAAATATTTTAATTAGTAAATGATTTATTCTATGTTATTATTAACATATATATCATGAATTTTATTCAAAAATATACTATAACAAATTTATTTAGATTACTGACAATGAGAATGTATAACACGCATTTGATTTCATATAAAAAAAAATGTTCCATTAAAGAATATATAAAAAATTTAGTCAGCCATATCCAAATAATTTGGTACAGTCGATTCATCATAATCAGACATTGTTGTTACAGTTGATTGAAAAGAATTTTCTTCATTATTAGTAACATTTGTTGTAGAATCTATCAATTGTTGAGTAGCAAACAATGCATTCGGAGACATTGTTCGATAAGATTCTGTTAAATTTACTGAACGGTATGGATCACCATTAGTAGCCCATTCTTCAAGTAAAAACATTCGTGCACGCGCTATATCATTAAGCATAATTTCATCTGTTGAATAAGTATCCATTGTCATGTGTACAAATGATAAAAGTAAATTCGATGGAATAAATTGAAGAATACTTAAAATATAATCAATAATTTCTGCATAATTTCGACCTTTATCTATTTGATAAAGAATACGTAAACGACGAAGCCATGTTTCAACTTCATTATTATTAAATTTAATACGTGTATTACGTTCATCATAAAAAGTAGGCATTCGAGTTTTATCAAGAAAAAGTACATAACGAGGATGAGTATTTGATGATGAACCTGTTTTATCACCTGGTTTAAGATAAGTTGATGTTGGTTTAGTAGAAGAATGTCGTGAACTTGAATTTGGTCGACGAGATATATTATTACGATTTGAATTTCCATGATTAAATGAATTATCTTCATTACTTCGTGGTGAATTTAGTGCTGAATCACTTGCATGAAAATTTTTTGATTTAAGTGATGGCTAAAAGAAAAAAAAGATAAATTTGAAATAAAACAATAAAAAATAAAAAATACTTGTTCAAGTTTTTGTTGTGTTGGAAGTAAAACAAATTTAAATAATTCAAGTTGTTTAAGTAAAACATCTTTACATGGTTGTTTAAGATGGTCAATCATATATTCATCAGCTAATTTAAGAAAATCTTCAATATTATCATTTGTAATTTGACCATTAAATTGTGGGTAAATATATTTTAATAATTCAAGTATACTTTCACTTGTTTTGCCTTCTAAGATTATTTCTCGTTCATCATGTTCTTTAAATTGTCCGTCAAACATACGTGCAAATACAGGTGAAACTAATGATAATAATAAACGATGACAATAAAATTTTTCTTTTCCAACAACTAAAATAACATCAGATTTAGTATTGATCGTATTTGTTGAATCGGTAAAATATTCTAATGGTGAAAGCAGTGTCGATGAAAGACGGAGTAATTCTGGCGTCGATGATGATGCTGCCATTCAGTGTGTATAAATCAAATTTTTTTATTACAATCTTTCGTTTCTATTCAAAGAACGATACAACAAGGTAAAATTTAAACGCAATATGCTTGTTATGCATTACTCTATCGTTCTTTTTTTTTCTTTTTACTTAACTACGTATACCTTTTAATTTGATCCGTCGGAACGATTGAAGTAGAAAGGAAAAAAAATAAAAATAATATTATTAACGTGTGAAACTCTCAATATGCACATGTGTAAACAGAAACGGAAAAATAAGAAGAAAATGTTTATGCAAGTTTTCATGTCTTATTAAGGAGGAACGCAATAACATTTATTGAATAAGTATGCCAACTCGCCAATGTGTCAGACGATGAATAATAATATAAACAGGATAGTTGTTTATCTGTCTGCCATATGACTTGCATCACTATGACTAAGAGGTTCTAATGAATGAACATGACTCAAATAGGATGATTATTTGACAGTATTCGTAATGACTTCACATGTGACAGCAGAACAAGAAAAAAAAAATATTTTGATTGTTAAATGCAAAGACTTACAAAATACTATCAAAAATATAAGTGATTGTTGCTTCAATTTTCATTGTATGATCTGTTTTTAAAATATTGACAGTTTAGAATGAATTCTAATTGAAATTTATTATTCAAGTCGTGTGTAAATTCAAAAATACATTTGAATAGACAGAAGTTTAAAGCATACAAGGAGACAAACTAATAAAAATCGATAATACAGATTTCTATGTGTTATAAGATAAATAAGATTCTCTGCTATTGATAAAAGAAAGTTAAAATTGTCTCTTATTAGTTACCATTAGATGTCGCATTCATTCAATATTTTCAAAAATTTTGTTCGATTTCTTTTGTCTTTAAAAAAAATTGAATTTCATTGAAAAATAATACACCAATATTTTTCTGATATTTTATTCGTTAATAATCATATTTTTTTACGTTGCTAAGCAATATTGAAAAAAAATCATAGTTACTTCATGGTTGAAAATATTTTCTTTTAAATTAAAATGGATGCTAAACCAGTTGATGATCCACCATATTCAACAGAAAAATATGATGAAGGTGCATTATTACCTGAACAACAGAAAAAAATCAATGAATTAAAAGTAATTCTTGTTTATATTTTATCTTTTATTAATTCATATTTTGTTTAATTTAGATTAAAAAACGTATTGAAAATGAACGTTATCTTCAAAAACATCCAGAATTAAATATTTTATTACGAGATTTTATTCGACAAACTTGTTTACAAAAACCTGATGATATTCGTCAATTTGCAGCTAGTATGTTCTTTTCTATAATTTTATTAATATTAATTTATTTCATAATATATAGGTTATTTTACTCATCCAATGCTTGAAAAACGTATTGAAAATTTAATTAATCAACAAACAGAAACGATTAATTCAGATATAAAAATTATTTCTGAAGAAATATTTCAACGTTAAAATAAATTGATATAAGATTTGTTTTATTTTTATTTTATATATACATATGAAAATTTTTAAACATATCTATAAATAATTTTGATATAGATATATTATTAATTGTTTGTAAAAAATATGTTTTTTCAATGAATATTGATGGTATATTACGGAGTAATGGTAATGTTAAAAGTAATCGACCAAAACTAAATATAAAACATTGGCTTTTTTTTAAAAATTTAATTTATAATAAGATATATAAAATACCGTGTTGGTGGTTGTGTTGAATAATGAATTTGTGTAAATTGTAATAATTGTATTTGTGCTTGATCTTGAAAATTTTCAATTAATTGAATATCTTTTAATGTCCGAATATCTATTAAAAAAAACAAAAAAAAAATTATTATCAATATGAAACGAAGTTAAATTTCATTTACCATATCGAAATAAAACAATTGTTTTTAAACAAATAAATTCAATAGGATCAAGTTTTAATTGTTTAAATATATAAAAAATATCATTAATTAATTTATTATTTTCATTTTCATAATTAAATATATTATTGAACACTAAACTTTCACTATTCAATGATATTGAATATTGTATTGTCCAAAGAAGAAATAAATCTGACCATGATTCATTTAATAGAATAAGCTAAATTAAAAAACAAAACTTAACTTCTTTTGTTTTTTGAAGATTAACAATAATAGTTTTTAAACAACATAATTTATTTATTTTTCTTTCATATTGATTCATTTACTTCTTTGATATGTACATAGATGCTTATTTCAAATAATATTCTATATAGGATTAGATACTACATATTGACAATGTTTCAACTTATTTCTTTAGATAAAAGATAAACAAATACTTGATCATGAATAGATAGATTTGAAAATGTTGGTAAATTACGTATCCATTTGATAATCATCAAAAGCATTTGGTATGATATTGTATAAACAGTATTATCTAGATTAATTTGATAAATCATATTCATCTAATTTAAAATAGGTTTATGCTTTTTTATTACCGTTTGGTGTTTTGATAGTTGATGAATCGGATGTGAAATTTATTGGCTGAGAAGGACAATAATTCATAGCCGATATTGTTGTATTGAGATTATTATAATGCAAATTCTGTGAATCTATTTGAGTACTATTGCGTGGTTGACGTTCATTTTGTACAGCTAAAATTGAAAATTTTTTTTTTTAAATACAAATCTAAATTAAAAAAAAAATTACCTTCTTTTATCATTCCCATTTGTAAACACTGAAAATAAATAAATCAAATTTAGCTTTATCTATTTCTATATTACCTTTTTAAGTCGACATGCTTGACATTGATTTCGATGAGCTTTATCAATAATACATGTGCCTGTACTTGTTTGACATCTAAAATTTATAAAATAATTTAATTCAAACTCTTTACAAGATAAAATCTTACCGATAAATTAACTTTCGTCTAATACTTCGTTTAAAAAATCCACTACAACCATTACATGATAATATTCCATAATGTTTACCATTTGAAATATCTCCACAAACTGCACATATTAAATTATTATTTGTTAATATTGAATTAATTTCTTTAGTTGTTTCTATATATTTTGCAATATTAATATGAGATGAAATTGGATAAGATTGAAAATGATTTGTATATGGATGAAATTGATATATTTTTGGTGATGATAAATACATGAGAAGAGCATCAAAAGGATTTTCAATATTGAAATCTGTTTTTGATGGTAAAAAAAAATTGCTATAATTCAATGAAGATTTTTGTTGATCATCATCAGTTGAGTGTATTGTTGAACAATCTAATATTGAAAATAAAACAAGTAATTATACATTCTTCAAGATTTCTTACCAATATTAATCGATGATGTTTTATTTCCTATAGTATTCATAATTGAAATAGAATTTTTGAAAAATGTGAAAATATTCGAAGGTAAGAGCACTATCAAATATGTTCATTAATCAACTCAATTTTGAATGGTAGGAAAAAGACAGAGAGAGAGAGAGAAAGAAAATTTATGATTGGCTCTTGGTAATTAAAGATTATGATGAGAAAAGAAAAAAATATACATATTTGAGGCAAAAAATTGTATATCTATCTCTTCTTCTTCGATGATGCGATGCGTACATATTATTTTTAAGGTTTTAATTCTTTAGAATTGTAAATGTGTATACATTCCAGATCAGAAGTTTTGATTTGTATATATGACAGGTATATCAAAGATTTTTAGCAATAATTGAAATAATTTGTTTAAATCTTGTTTATTTAGAATCAATGTATTCATCATAAAAATATCGCATAATCGGATCAATATGTGATAATACGTCATTTTGCTGCCAAATAATTTTTGAAACAGTTACATAAGAGGCAAATTTATATTACTCAAATAGAAAAGTCGTCCCAATGAATGCTATAATCTGTAATTCTAAAGTATTCTATTAATACAGAAGTTTTCCTATTTTACTGGACTCTTTGCTTAATGAAATCAAAACTTGCTTAAGATAAAATTAGCTAGTCGGTCCTATTACTCCATTACTTCGAATGCATCTACGGTGTTAAAAGTCCTTCACCTTTGTTTGTTCAAGCCAATAAGAAATGAGCTTGTTTATTTTTCGAATTTTCTTACATTTGACGGCACTTTGCTATAGGCTATTGAGGATTAGGACTTTGAATCTATTTTCAGATTTTCCACGTGACACTTCATCAGCCATAAATCTGACTAACGAGAAACTAGCTTTTCTGGTTTTTTTCCTCTTATAAAAGAAAGGATCATATATTCCAAAAATGTTGCGATGTTCGCTAATTGAAGCCAATCTGAAGTCAAGTGTAAGATCACAGATTAAAGGTTGAAAATTAAATTTCTTCTGTACGCTTTTCACCAATCAAATGTTTTGTCCATCTAATTTTCATCCAATCAAATGTCTCTGATATTTAATTGTAGTATGTAATGAGAGTTTATTAAGGTGCAACTTTCGCAAATCTGAAATGTATCACTATTGTGATGGACATCTATCAAATACTGTTCGGATAGCGGATCTCGGTTTAAATAATTGAGTGATATTTAAAATCATATGATCTCAACTTGTTGCATTTGTAATACGTGTCTAGTTGTGAGTCGGTAATGGTTGTTTCAAAGAGACCTTGTTGAGTGTCATATAGATTGTTTGGTTATATTTGTGAATGTGATGTTTTTCAAACGCAGTTTCAAAAGGATGAAATAGTGCTCAATTAAAACACTGAGGAATCAGTAGAATATGAAAAAGAATAGAACGTTCAATTTCGAAATTTGGTCTGAGGTATAAACATGGTGAAAAATATATACGTGATCAACTTCGTAGAATTTGCTTGTGAAGGTAAAGCATGTTTTATACGAATTGGTTAGAAGTGATTAACCGTGTCGATTTCAACAAAAAATCTTGGAAAATAAGGAATATAAAAAAAGTGTGACCTTTGGTTGTGTTGTAATCAGAAATAATCGACTATCATTATATTTTTCAAAGATCAAATTAGATTTATTAGATGACATACTAATGCAATGTATAGTTTAAAGAGAGTTGATTCCTATTTTTTTCAGATTGGTTGCATTATATTATTCTCTTGAACTATCTCACATTATATTGTATCTTAATCAAAGTACTATATGTATTATCAGAAAAAAAGTGAATTTAAATTCAAAGATCTCTTTCAATTATGTCATTGTATTTTTATCCATTCAATGATTCTTTTCTTCTTGATGATGAAAATTCAGTATATTTTATATCTGAATGTATTTATTGAAAAAACTTTACTGCAGTTTGTAGAAGACGTAAGTTTTCAAAATTTGACAGAAGATTTAAATTAATAAGGATTATGATTCTTGTAAAAAACAAGAGTTTTAGACGAAACAAAATTACTAGTAGGTATAATAAGGAATATTAAGAACATCGGATTACATATGTTACTAAACTAATCTAGAAAATCATTGAGATAGCAAGAAATGAAATATCAATACTCATTTTATTTGAAGTTACCTTTGTAATGAAGAATTCAATACTTGTACTACAAGATTATAGAATTTTTTCTGCTACATCTTCTGATATATTTTTTATTTTATTAATACAATGTATTAAATGAATGAAAACATCTATTTTATGTATGTCACTGGAAAATGATATCTTAGAAGAGTACTTATAAAATTTGTTCGTAAAAAAACCTCAATGCGTTCAAGTATTATTTAAAAAAAATAAGTTAATGAAATTAAATCAAATAGTAAAGGTATACTCAAAAACTTTTAGAAAGAGACTTTTAGGACATCCTGTATACATTTAGATACGTTTGTAATCGTATAATATAGTTTAAATTTCGTTTCACACACACAGTCTGAGTTATATAAAAAAAAGAAAGAGAAAAAGAGTTATATCACAGTGAATGTGAAAATAGCTCAAGAATAATCTCTATATATACACACACAAACGCAAGTATGGTAAGGAACATGAGCATGAAGTCCAGGATAGCATATCGCAAAAAACGAATATGAAAGAACAAAAAGATCGACTAGTAACAAAAAAAAAGTGTTTTTATATTATTGTTTTTTTTTCTTTGTATTTAAAGTAAACCAAATCCTTCAGCATAATTAATGGCAATTAATAGTTTTTCACGCAATTTATCAATTGTTGAATAGTCTGGAAGAAGAAGAGCATTAAAACATGTATGAGCTGTTGGTAAACGGTCAGTATCAGGACCATTTCGGGATATAATTAGTTTTAACTTTGCTAAACCACCAACGCTAACAAAAAGAAAAAAAGAAATAAGACTTTTATCTGGTACATAATACGAGAAATACTCACGGTGCACGATCATTACCAAAACTGAATTGAAGAAATTTTCGTTTTTGTTCATCAGTTAAACTCATTAAGATTGTCCAAAAATTTCTATATAAAAAGAAAAAGTTTATCTGTAATAAATTCTATCTTCTTATCGCTTGAGTATTGTTTTTTCCAAGAAACAATAAAATAGATTTTGCATGTTAATTAATTGCGAAAAAACTAAATTAATTTGAATAGAATATCTTACTTAATTGTTGGACTATCTTTTGTATAACCACCGTCATATTCAGCACCGACTGCGAGTTGATCAAAATCTAATATTTGACTACCAGCAACAAGTAATTCAATTTCATCAGGTCGAAAAAGTTTTCGTAACGAACTATCACGTGTTACTAATAAAAATCCATGAAAAAATGGATGAAATTGTTTTTCAACACTTTTATTTAATATGAGATCACTGTAACAACGTACGAATTCCTGAAAAATGAAGTTATTATTAGAAAAATTTAAAGAAGAAAATTTTATTTAGTAACCTCTCTATTAGCATTTGTCACCGAAATATTTTCTCCATTTTCTTTCAGATCAAATGTAACACGTGAACCTGTTGCATCCGTAATACCAACTTGAAATGTTAAACCAAATGCTTCTTCAATTGTTATACCTTCTTCTTGTTCATCGAATGATAAAAGTTTTTTTAAATTTTTATAAATAGTCTAAATAAAAATCATATTAAAAAAAATATAATCAAATGTAATATAGCAAAATTTTTACTGGATGTGATGTTTCAAGATCTTCGAAAGTACCAATTTTACCCATTAATTTACGATAGAGAACAGGTGGAAATTTAATATCAAGTATAATTGAATTATATATAGCTAAACCTAATAACATGCCAATTAATGTATATTCACGATCAAGATCTTCAGGAGCTGATGGATTAAACCATAGTGAACGTGTTTCTGTATCGGCCATAAACATACCTAAAATAGAAAATAATTTGAATATCAAAAGAAAAATTAGTGAAATATCGATTAAATTGTGATATAGAAAAACTTTTCGATCAGAATTATTTATAATCTCGAATAGATTAATTTTGCTTTAGTAACAGTAAATTTTAAGCGATTTATAGTATCGATTATACTGAGATTAGTAACATACCATATTCAGGACTGAAAATTTGTTCTATGATAAGTTGGAAGAATTCTTTGGATAATCCACCTAAAAAAAAACCATGAAAGTTTTAATATCTTTTTATTTTCTAAAAATTTTATTTCTTTTTTTTTTACCTTCATCATGTCCTTGTTCATTTTCAAATTCGACAAATAATTGTTTTTTCAGGTCAGCTGGTTGTTCGATACCTTGATATTCGAGCTAGACAAAATAAATTGTCTTCTATAGAAAGAAAACTTGCTTGCGGAGAAATGAGGTATGATAACATACTGCAATTAAAGCATCTTCAATAAGATGATCACGTCGAACACATAGTCTAAAAACTGGATCAAGTCGAACACCACCTAATATACTGTGAACAAATGATGTATGTCGTTGTCGATACATTTGTACTTTATTTTCAATATTAAGAAGTGCTTAAAAATAAAAATAAAATAAAGAATCAATTTATAAAATAGAATAAAATATAATTACCACATTTATTGATTGTTGATAAAAAAAATGGATATAATATAAATGAAAAATGAAGAGCTTCTGGTCTTTGTCGAACAAAATCAAGATATTCTTTATGTATTTCAATTTTTTCATTAGCAAATTCATTAACAAAATCATCATATGGTAAATGACCACGACGATATTCATTTGGTTCAAGATCAAGTTTAATTTGTAATGGATTTTCATAGATTGATTCAATTTCATCTTGTTCAGTTGTTGATGTACGCATAGAAAAACTTGTTGATCGATGACGTGCTGGTGAAGTAGTTGCAGCTTCTGATCTATTTTCACTTGGTTGTTCTATTTGTTGTTGTTCATCTTGCTCGTGTTCATTATTACCATCATCGCCACCACCATCATTATGCCGTTGACGTCGATTAACCAATTCAACTTCCATTTTTTGATCATTTTCACGTTCTGTCTCAATTATTTCTACGGTATCACGTTCACCAGCAAGAAGATTTCCATAGAAAAGTATACGTAATGCAGTAAGTCCTTCATGCATACCTGTTAAAAATTAAAACAATATTTTACTTACGATTATTAATAATTCACTTTATCAATAATCTTAATATAACAGAAATATTCATTTCTAACTTATAAAAATTATATTTTATTAAATGCATATTTATAGAATAAGATTATTTTTATCTTTATCATAAGTAACAAGTAATTGAAAAGTTTATAAATATAAAATATTTTCACTCTTGTCATCTATTCATAGAAATTTGAGAAGTGTGTTATAAACTATGAATTGAAACTGAATTCAGAATCCAATTCTGATACAAAATTTCTGAGTTTGAAAATAGTACAATATTTTGGTTTCAATCCATTGTTTTCTACTTTTCTCAAATATTTACAAAGAGATAACAAGAATGCAAATAGTTCATTCAAAAACTCTGATCATTCGTTATTATGTTTTCGCAGAACGACAATGGAGTGCAATAAAAAATTGCCGTTAATACCTGGCCGAGTTAATTTACTTAGCAAGGCAAATATTAAAAACTGTTAGTCATACATAGTCAACACAACACCAAGTATATAAACATAATAATTGATGACTAGTTTGACTTTTTTGCAGCTCAAAAACAAGTAAATAGTATGTCTTCAAAGCTGTATGAAAAGTAACTTAGACTGATGTTATTCATACAGTTCCAGAAAACAGGATGGCTTTAGGATAAAGAGAGAAAACCTATGTACTTCAGTTTGCATCAAACTTTTATAGCCGAAGTTTCAACTCGAAATAATGCTCCAGAAAGGAGATAAACTAAACGCTATCTCCTGAAATAGTGACTCATATTTATGCTCGATGGTGTGTTAGACAAAGATCTTTACTAATAATGCGATTTCTGTAGCTCAGCGCTAATCGTAATCTCGGTACTATAAAATGATCATCCGATAAATAGATAGAATAGGTGGTACTCAAACCACGATATCCTTCAGTCATCATACAGATCCTTTTTCAGAAGTCTCAATCATGCTCAATTCCATAGTATCACCTTGGTTATCAAAGAAAGTTTTGGAGCAATCAGTTCCTACATTTGAAAAATTAGACTCGAGAAAGTGTATATATGTAACAGCAAATTTTTTTTTATTCTCCATTGTATGTACTCAAAATAATTTATTTTCTCTGATTTTCATGTAAATATATATATTTAGAATACTAAAAATACTAAATTATAATCAATTTATTCAACAAGTATATACCTTTTTCAGTCGATAGAAGTGCTTCATTTGTACTATTAATTGGTGTATTATCAGACCATCTTACTGTATGCATAGTAATATATTGTTGTACATGTGCAACATATAAACTTAAATCATTTTTATATTTAGCTAAAACTCTTACAAATTTAGCTTGTAAATCAATTGATAATTTTGTAAAAAGTGAATAGAATAAATGATTAAACTCAAAAATAAATTTTGGATCAGAAAGATGTGGTAATTGAAATATAATAAAGAATATATTTAAAAAATTTGCATCATTTTCAAGTTCAGTTTTTTTTGACGATGTTAATTCATTATATATTTGTTTACATAAAATAGATAATGCATTATTAATTGGCAATGAAATTTCATCTTCATATGGCTTTAATAATTTTATTGAATGTTTCATTATATCAAAATCTAATGTAATCTCATCATTTTCAAGTGTTATACGTGAATCATGTATAAAATTACCTTAAAAAAAAATAATTTTCATGTAATATGTATATATATGTTAATATTTTTACTTTTCGGTGTAGCACTTTTAGCGAAAGAAGTTTCAGTATTCAATGAAACATTTATAGGAAAGGTTTTTTGTAAAAAACTTGATGATAAATTTTGTCGATTAGAAAATACTGAATAAATTAAATTTTGAAGTAATTCCAAATTATTTACTTCTTTAGATTTATTAATTATTTGTTGAAGATTTTCTTCTCTTAATAATAAATTTGAATTTATATATTCATCTAAATAAGTTGAACCATATTCATGTGTAAGTTTAATTGATTCAGCAGCAGCATTATTTCGATCCTCAAAAATTTTTCGATCATATTTAAATGATGAATTTGATGAACAATAAACATTTAAACATTGATTATTTCCTTTTAATAAAAATAAAAATCAAATAAATATTAAGAATGTATTTATATACATACCACAACCTTGAGTCAGTTGTTGAAAATACTGTTGAACTAATTTGGCTAAATAATAAAAATAAAAATAAATTTATTTAATAAGTTTTCAATAATCATACCGTCAAGCATATGAGTAATTTGTATGATAATTGAACAAAAATATATTTATATATATATATATATGTTCTAGAAACATAAAACAAATATTATATGAATAATAAATAAAGTATTATGCAATGTCAGCTACTTCTTTTACCAACTTTCATGTATTCGTTATATATATATATATATATATATGTGTGTGTTTTTCTTAATCGTTCGTTTACATGTCATTATTTTACCTTAGATGTGAAGATTTTTGCCAATAGAATAAAACAGAGCAAGATAGAAATTGAAAATTGACTCAGCAGAGGGCGTTTTACATTTATTCAGTACATATTAGAAAAAAAAGTATGAAAAAGAATAATAATTTATTATTATAAAAGTCGTTTTTTTTCTATTATTTTGTATAAGATGAATATAGAAAATTCATAAGAAAATTATGTTTTAATTTGACTCTATTATAAAAAATGAATTAAATTCAACGATCTTATGTTAATCATGTTTTAGTAAGGATCTTGAAATAAATCAAGAATAAATATTCTTCTATCATTGTAGAAGTATAGTCTATCTGTTATATACTATTTAATAAATGTAATTAATTTGTTTATGTTATTATAATTCAATAAGAATTTAAAAAAATATTTCTCTAATATTAGTATATGACAAAACTTAAAAATTTCACCAGTTATATTATTCTATAAATCTGAATCAATATTTTAATATTTCGGTTGATATTTCTATCATGTAATCAAATGATAATATATTTTCGTCTGTCTGGAATAAACAACCGGTTTTACTAACACAGTATTTATACAAGAGTACACATACACACACAAGTATATTTATATCGAAAAAGAAAAAACAAGAAAACAAAAAAAAAGACATACATAAAGAGCACAACAAGAAATAGAAAAAAGAAAACAATAAAGACCAGGTTATTTTTTTTTTCTTTATGTGAAAACATTTTTTTTTTTGCTTGTGTGAAAATTGAATGGTTTGACATGAATACATTCATATGTTAGAACAAGAAAAAAAACAACAAGAAGACAAAAAACATATTTTTATTTTCTTTTAGTAATAAAGAAAAACAATGAAAATTAATTGAATGTCATGATTATTTTTTCGGTGTACTTTCTGCACGGTATGCATCAAGCTCAGCATCAAGATCTTCAGCAGTAACATTTTCTTTTTTTGAATTACCACCAGTGCCATTTTGTTGTTGTCTACGACCACGTGATCGATTGACTCCACCACGAGCTCCATTTTGTTGATTATTATTACGAAAACCACCTGATCTTTGATTGTCACTACTGATTCCATTAGCATATGAACCACGATTTGATTGTTGTTGTAAACCATCATCAACATTACCTACTAATCTAATATCCATTGGACGACCTAATAATTAATTAATTTATTAAATATATAATTTTTTTCTATTCTAATAAATAATTTACCATCAAGATTGAGACCATTATATTTTTGTTGAGCAGTGATAGCATCAACACGACGTTCAAAAACAACCTCAGCTGTGCCTAATGATCGACCACTTTCGTCATAATGTACGCGTGCGACACGAACAGCTCCGATATCTTCAAATAATTCCTTAAATAAAATATGAATTAATTTTCAATAAATGCAAAAAATAACTTCTATTTTACTTGAATATCACTTGTAGTTACATCATAATCAAGATTAGATATGAGTAATTTCGTGGTACTATTTACACCACTAGTTCGTTGTCCACTACGAACTCGATTAGTATTATCATCATAAAGATCATGTTTCCAACGACCTACTGGTGCATTTGATGTTCGAGGCTAAATTTATACAAGAAATATATTAAAATCATTTTAAAAAAAAGTTTATTTACCAGTTCACCACCTCCACGAGCTCGAAATCCATTATTTTGACCGCTTCCTCGACCACCACTTGCACGTGTACGAAAACCTCGTTTGTTGCCACGGCCACCACGTCGATTCGAAGTACGATCTATTCGAATGATATCGTCGAGACCAAGACCAAGTTTATCCGCATCGGCCATTGTTATATTTCTTTCGAAATGCTGTTGTTATAAATAGATGATGATGATGATGATGGGATGGCGTTAATCTAAAAACTTCATTTTTTTTGAACGGTACATTGGCTGTTGTCTTAAATTATTTTGAACTGGATATTAAGAATAAATTTAGTAGTTTTGCATAATTAAACACTGCAATGGAATAAGATCACAAGAGCTGTAAAGCAGCCCGGCTGTATTTTGTTTTGCCGGCGACGAGGTAAACCCCGTGAATATATTCGCAATATTCGTTATCAAACGAATTAGCGAATTATACGCGTGCATGCTATTCATTCTTGTTTTTTAGTTTCCTAATTTTTCTTAAATTTCATACTTGTCGAACAATACATATATTCAGTACAATGAGAACAACTCGGGATAATAATTATTAAAAAAAACGAACGAGCTGCCAAATACTAAGAGTATAAAATCATAATGCCAGAAGAAGAGAAGAAGAAAATAAATAAAAATATATTGATTGAAAAATGTTTCAAAACAAAAGAAAAATATGACTATGCATAAGAATCACCATATTAGAAATGATGGTAGATTAACCTCTATCGATTTGCTTTAACTGAACAAGAAACCATATAATAGTATAAAAAATAAAAGAAAATTTAAATATTTCTTTTCAATTTAAATTTTGTTATTTAAAAATTATTAAAAAGAAATATTATCCCGTGGAACTATCTACTTTTCTAATTGGTTAAATCTGATGTCATGTATCAAAGAAAACAGTAATGCTATATGAATCATCAATATATGTCGCATGCTCATTTCATGCTTCTACTTACTTACATTCAATCTAGGTAAAAAAAAACAGAAATAATTATGTCTCAACAACGGCGTCATAATGACTATCCAAATACCTTAGATGAATTGAATAGTCAAAGTCAAATAGAAGAAAAATTTTCATCAGATGGTTTGGAATTAGTTCCAACATTTCTTAAAATAAAACAAATTATTCTTCTTCGACATAGTGATTTTCTTTGTTTACTTAATGAATTTAATAATACATTAGAAATGTTTACAAGAGATGAACCATATTATTTACGATTTACTATTGTACCAAATTCTGATTCAACTATTTTTTGGAAAGCATTAATTCGTATAACATGTTCAAAAGTATACTGAAATTTTTAAAGTTTTTTAAAAAATATTTATTTATTTTTGATGATTAGATTTCCAGGGAGGATCAAAGTAAATTGAATGAAATTGTTTTAAATTTACATCATTTTTTATCTGTACATCAATCATTATGTCAACAAATATCAACATTACAAAAATATCCAAATCCAACATTATACAATTCATCAACGACAAATAATCAACATTCTTCGTCATTTTCGACAGCAAAATTGTTCGTAGAAAGAAATAATATTTTTAGATAAATTATTTAGTTTTTTTTTTCTATTCTTTAGATCATTTAATGTACCTAATGATAATGAATGTTGTATTTGTTTGGATCGTCAACCAAATTTAGTTTTGCCTTGTACACATAAATTTTGTGATGAATGTTTTCATCAATGGTTAATTATATTATATATATATATTTCTTATTAAATGAGAAAACTATTCTATTCTATTTAGGTCTTCACAAACATCGATTACATCATCTCAAACATGTCCATTATGTCGTGTAGATATCACTAATGATAGTGGTTTTTTACTTGCTGAAAAACCAAAATATGATAATGTTAAAAAGACGCTTACAGACTCTATATTATCATTACCAGTTGATTATAAAAATCGTAGTAATGATAGCCCATCAATGACTCGAAGCTATCGAGAATGAATCATTTCTCGTTGTATCACTTAATCCGGCATAAAATATATCGTTTTTTTTTCAAATGTGGTACATTGCATTATGTTTTTATTTTCGGCAATATTTATATAAATTATTATATATAAAGAGCAATGCTTTATAATATTGAATATATTATTTTGGCATCGGAACATAGATTGAAAAGTTGTTGTTTTACTATAACATTCTATAGAAGTTGTTTTAAAAAAAACATCAAATAAAATGATTTAATTTTTAGATTGTATCGGTGGAAGATGAATTTCACTGATTATTTAGTATATGCTAAATCACAGCTGGTAGGAAAAAAAGCTTATATACCATAATATCTTCAATAATTTTTGCATGATGTATTAACTTTATCTATCGATACATTATGCGAAAAAAAAGATATAGGCATAATGTTTTTATTTTGAAATAATAGGATAATTTGGATGCATTTCGTTTAATACGCATCGTTTTGGGTAATGAATCTTCTGATCTGGATTCTACTATAAGTGCTTGTGTTTATGCCTATTTTCTTCATAGTGTACGTTAAATAAACTAAAATTATTTAATTTAACATTTTATTTTTTAATATAGATTTGTTCAAATCAAGATGAAACTCTTCATCTTCCTATAATGAATACAAATCCATCAACATTTCGTTTACGTACTGAAATTCGTTGGTTTTTAAAAGAAAATTTTTCAAATGTTATTTTTATTAAAAATATTGATTTAAATGAATTATATGATCAACATAAACTTGAAATAATTCTTGTTGATCATCATCATTTACGTTCTCATTTAAATGAAATTGTTACAGAAATAATTGATCATCATCAAATTAAAAAAGATTCAATTATGTTACAAAAGTATAAATATAATGATTTTTTTTTAAAAAAAAAAGAAAAATTTTTCTTTTTTTTTATCAGTCCGTCAGCTATTAAAATAGAACCTGTTGGTTCATGTTGTACTTTAATTGGTGAAAAATTACTTTCATCAAATTTTGAAATGACTGATGAAATTGCATATTTATTAACTGGTAAAAAAATAAGTTAATAAATAACAAAATATACAAATTTATCATTGATTTTCTTCAAGGACCAATCTTATTTGATACAGCTAATTTCTCACCAAGTGCTGGAAGAACAACAGAAAAAGATCAACAAATCTATGCACAACTTCGAACTTATCGTCATGGTTGTGTTGATGATTTAAAATTATATGGAGATTTAAAAAAAAGTTCTTGTGATATAACGGGTAATAAAATCTTTCAATGAATAAAATCAAATTGTTAAATTTAATATATAGGATTATCTATTCAAGATTTATTACAAAAAGATTCTAAACAAATAGTTGGACCACATCTTCGTATTGTAATGTCTAGTCTCCCAGTTAATTATACTGTCGAAGTAAATCTATATTATAGATTAATTGTTTTTTTTTTATTTTTGACTATTTATTATTATTATCTTAGAAATTAATTGGAGAACTAAAATCAATAAATGATTTAAATAAATTTTTATTCAAAAATGAGAATGCTGATGGTGTTATTATTACTTCATTAGAGGTGAAAAATGAACAAGCAAAACGTCAATTAGGTTTCTATTTTAAAAAATTTGAACATGTACAACCAATTAACACATGTATCCAGAACAGTAGACTTAATCTTGGTTTGCATGAACGTTCTATATCAATAAATCAAGCACATATTAAATTATATGATCAAAAAAATGCTCAAGCATCTCGTAAACAAATATTACCATTTATTGAACAGTTTACTAAAGAATTTGCCGAAACAAGTATATTTTAAATATTTTTATAATGAACTTTGCTTTATTATATTTCAGTTTATAATCTGCATTATTTTTATATTGAACTCTGCTTTATTATATTTTAATTTTTAATCTGTATTATTTTTAAATATTGTCTTTGCTTTTTGATATTCAATATTAATTATGGAATATTTTAAAAAATAAAATTTTCTAAAAATGAATTATAATCATTATTTTTTTTTGCATACAAGGTTATATTATAGTTCACTAATTCAACTATATTTATGTTGAACATAAAACTGTTTCATATTGATCAAATAATAGACCAAGTATATATGAATAAAATTATTTAATAAAAAATTTGAATACTATAAAAAGACATCTAATAGAAATACGAATTGATTAAAATGGCAAGGTTGATTTGTTGATTGAAAATGGTCAGTTATTCATATATTACGTCTTCCATCTTTTACAACTTTTTCCCTATCACTTATCGCTTTTGAAGGCACTTCCGCTTCTTAACGTCGTCATCAGAATAAAGCCTTAAAGGTTTTACAGAGTAACTACTACAAATGATCTGGCATCATGGTTCAAGTATGTAAAAAAATGCCTTAGTAAATACCACGTAAATAATTTATTGTAAAAGATGCCAAAATGAATATGAGAAAATAAAATTTTTAAACTATTTGTTGTACTGTCTATTGCGAAACATCAACTAATGACAGAATAATGTCATATTATTCCAAGTTAGTGATTTCAAATGTCAAAAGTAAGCGGACTTTATCCGAAGCAATCTATGCATTTACAATTATCATATGTCCTATTTTTGATACACTATGAGATATAGAATTGCGCTATTTTACCTCTTTTTATCTAAGAAAGAAAATTATATCATTTGACTATTGATAGTATCATCATCTTCGCTCTCTCATCCACTTATCGAAAGAACTTCAACCTTGAAAAATTAGCTAAATTCTCTTTGACCTATTGATAACATCATGAATGATCAACATCTGACATAAGTCAATGTATACATTCATATGCAAATTATTCATGTTTACTGCAATTGTAACAGTCCCATGGATACTAAGTTATTACCAAAACATGCAATAAATCAAATATCTCCCGTATGCTTTTAAAACATATATTTGTGTTAATTAGTATGTGTCATATGTAGATAAATAGTTTTACAATCATAGAAAGAAAACTTTTTTTTAAATTAAATAATATGACATAACTCCGATCAACCACTCCAGTTGTAACCCAAAAGATGTAGTTCATTTACATCCTTCTTTTTTTATTGATATACACACCAAAAAACACAAAGAAAAACCAGTAGATACAAGGAAGAAAAAAGCAATTTCAAGCATTTGTTGCTTTTTGGTAACTACTTAACTATAATGAAAATTTGTTGTCTTCCATTCTTTTCTATGAATAAAAGTCAACTTGAGTTAAATAATTCTGAAAAAAAAGAAAGAATGAACTAATCGGTATAGAGTAAAAAAATTTTTTCAATTCTCATCGAACTATTGTAGTTTGTTGCTGTTGTTGCTGCTTTATGTCAACGGCATTGTTGTTTATAAGATGTGAATGCATTGTTAATACATGTTT